>WJSH01000029.1:127219-192452 GCA_009757365.2 Lepidium campestre | reverse complement strand
ATACTTAAATTCAATTAAACCAATCGGTCTTCACATACAATTGGGGTCTCGTTTTGCCAACAGATCGGCATAAACATTTTGAGCTCTTGAAATGAAATCAAAGCTGATAAATTCAAGCGATCCGAAAGAGAGATGATGTCGGTAAAGATAACGTGCATCTCAGGTGGGTTAGATTCAGATTTGAGAAATTGGATTAGTTGTTGGGAGTTAGATTACATTTGAGAAATCGGATTAGTTGTTGGGAGTTATATTACATTTGAGAAATTGGATATTGTTGGGAGTCTAGCTTTCTTTAGTACTAAAACATA
This sequence comes from Lepidium campestre, assembly GCA_009757365.2. Taxonomy (NCBI): domain Eukaryota; kingdom Viridiplantae; phylum Streptophyta; class Magnoliopsida; order Brassicales; family Brassicaceae; genus Lepidium; species Lepidium campestre. The sequence goes on along the minus strand of WJSH01000029.1, from coordinate 192,144 downwards.
GCAACAAGTTTATTAAAAACATTTTGATAATGTGTAGACATATGTCACAATTTAAACTTAAAATTGTTAATAATGAAAACTGTAAATGTCATGTGACCCAAACTGTCGCTAATATTATCGAATTACATGTATTGTATTGGTTGAAGAAAATACAGACTACGTGACTAAATGATTCTTGGTGTAGTGGTTTTCTCTGATAAAGAAGTCATGAGTTCAAGTCTACTTGGGAAGGGTCTGTTCTTTGTGCAGCATGAAAACCAAGGTAGCCATGATCCACACATGTCTCAGCTCTGATAGGTCTTTTATCGAGTTTCGTACATTAATATGATCCATTTTACTTCAGTTATTGAATCTGCTTTAATTTTGGTCTGTTTCTTAAGGGTTTTTTCTTTTAATTTCGGTGGGCCCATTAATATGAACCTTTGTGTTTCAGTTGTTCAGTTTTTTTTTATTAGGGAATTAAAGTTCATGTCCCATTAGGTTTAGGGTTTCTAGAGTCCTCATAGAAAATCATATAAATATGTAGTTCCTTGCATCAATATAAAAATCAGAGCTTAAAGAAAAAAAAAATAAACCATTTGAGAGAGTATCTCAAAACCTTAAGAGGGAGTACCTCTTAAAACCCTAGTCGTCGTCTAGAGAGAATCTTTACGAGACTAGAAGCCAGGTGCGATTGGTCTCTCTTGAGATTGATTGTTGAGCTGAGTCTTGGACAAGTGAATCTAGAGTACTTTGTGTAAGCAGAGTCCCTGATGATCTTCACAGATCCACATGTTGAGCTTAAACCTATCCTCCGTTTCTTTATCTTCATCTTCTCCTCTCTTCATCCACGCCACCACCTATTTTCGATAGATCTCTCTAAGATCTCCTCTATAAAAATATCCTAGTTGTCTTCGCAGGTTCGCCTACGCTCTATGAAGAGATCTAAAGGCTTGATTCAATTCGCCTTCTAGATGTATCACTGATACACAGAGTTTTAACCCTATCAATTTCTACTGCAAGTGCACAGCAATTAGAGTAGTAATATAGGGGTCGAATCCACAGAGACCAAGAATCACACTATCGATCAATTAGACTAAAATTCAAGCTACGACAATTCGGAGATGTTGTGGTTATCAAGTAACAAAAGTGAAATAGAAGTGATTTAAATTCAATAAATAAAAACACCAAGTTTAGAGAAATTTTTCAAGAAATCAGAATGATGAATTTAAGCATTATTCAGGGAACAATAAAAACCTGCTTAAACTCAAAGCACACAATTTATAGCTAATCCACTTACGTGGCATCAACTACTTTGTCTAGCAACCTAGAATCCTAACTTCCGTTAGTCCTAAAAATTCTAGACAAATATTATGTTCAGGTTTGATATGTTCACAAACTTGCCTTAGATCAACTTCCGCAGTCTAAGGACAATTGCTCACCAATTGCTTTTTCAGGCTTTTAAACAATCACTTTCAGTGCATTAAACAACCTAGAGATCATAAGCTAAATGGTCAATTCAACTTAAGCATTAATATTACAAGAGGTGAAGACCCCTAAAATAATCCTTATCTAGCTTCCATTCATTCATTCATCAAATCCTAGAAAATCCCTAAACTTGATTGGGAACTATTTACACATAGAGAAATCAAAACAAACAATAACAATAGAGAAAAACATAATGAAATACTGAATTAAATTAAAAAAGGGTTTAGAAAAACTTCTCCAAAGTCGAATACAAGAAGATACATGGAGAAGAAAAATCGCCCACAAGAGAAGAAGAAAAGAAGAAAAACGTGGAAGAAGAAGAAGAAGAATTTTTAGATCTAAAATCTCATGGGAGAGAAGTATGGCTGCTCTCCCCTTTTATACTTAGGGTTTTCTGATCCCTAAAAACGAGTTGGACCTTAAACAATTAGGCCCAACTAAACAAAAACAAGTCTGGAGAATTCTCTTGCGCATCAGATCGATCGGTCCTAAATATAAGACTGATCGGTCTCCTCCTTTTTGCTCCACTATTCGCAGCATTTTCTCTCGGATCCGTCTCTAACACTCCAAACCTCCAAATTAACTCCAAATCACCTATAAATGACTCAAAATATGCAAGAATGCGACACAACACTCCTAAGACTCTAGAATGAAGAATATGCAAGTTATTAGTGGAAATATGAGAATAAATGGTTCCTAAAACGACTAAACCGATGCAAAAACATATATGAAATATTGCTAAAATTCATGTATATCAATTTCCCCAAACTTGCCTTTTGATTGCCCTTAAGCAAACAGAAAGACAAAGAATGAAAGAAAGGTCTGAAAATACATTGAACTTATTTCATCATCAGAAAACCACATAACCAAAAACTTTAGTAATCCACATGAAACTCACCTGACAGGATCGAGACCACCTTGTACTTCCCTCAGACTTTACAATTCTCTCAAACAAACTCCACAGTCCCAACAAGACCTCTGAATTTGCCAATACCAACCTCATGAATACTAAGTGCGGTCTCATCGAGGGAGTATCGATCATTGAACACTTGGGTTCTCCTTCAGTCACAACCTAAACTCACAGACTATCTTCCTGGTGATCCCTTTCCTCTTATTCTTCCACTTTGGCAATCGATTTCTCCCTACTCTTCTAGGGTATCATTTTATTTTTTCTATCAGTTGTCCTTGGTAATTCAAAGGCAAAGCGAATAATGGCATCATGAGAAATTTTCCGAGGCCTCGCTTTCACCTTTGCGTGATCATTTCTCCAAGTAAAATAATGGGGTCACATGAAATTTTCCTATCCCTTTACTCCATAGAAAATCATCTCATCTTTTCAGTTCTTTCGATCATAAGGCTCCAGTCATCATGTTTTTAAGCATGCATTAACTTGAAAGGTTAAGAAAGGGGATCACACTCACACAGATAAGTTTTTCATGAATGAGAGAAGAACCTGATCCAATGTATTTACAAGCTCCAAGACAAGAAAATAAAGTCAGGTTAGGTGCGAAGTCGGCATTATATCCTTCAAAAGCTCGAAGGGACATGGGTAACGATGGGAAGTTGCAGAGTCTCTAGGTTTTCCAATAGTCTTTGAAGTCTGTCAAGCTTGGATCAATGGTCACTTAAGTCCCTGAAAACGTGGTTATTCCTCAAAAAATCATGGTTCACTACATGTTTTTGACTCAACAAAATCCCTAAAATGAAAAAATGACTCAAGAAAAATTGAAAGTGATTCAAAAATCAAAACAATAGAAAGGAAAATGTGGTTAGAAACAATTTTCTCCCCCAGACTTAATTTGCACCGTCCCGGTGAAATAAAATCCAAGGAAGAGAAGATACAAAGGAAACAAAGACGATGCATATGTACAAAGGTGGTGACTTGTTACCTCTAAGGAGGGGAGATATCAGAGGCGTAGGCCTCTTCCTGCGTAGATTGGATCTGGATCAAAATAGTGAATTAAATTGAACCAAAACCAAAGAAAAGAAACATACCTTGGCCCTCGGATCGATCGGTCTAGATGCAGATCAATCGGTCTTTTGCCTTGTCGTCGCGAGTTCTATCTTTGGGACTGATCGGTCCTAAAGACTGGCCTAATTGATTGAGCACCTCCGTCAAACCCTTTTCTTCAGACTGATCGATCCTAGAGGATGATCAGTCGCCTCAATGTTCGCAAATTTGCTTCCCGTGTGGACCGATCGGTCTTAAAGACCGAATCGATCGGTCTCATATACGTCCGATAAATAAAAGCTTAATTCTTGTCCACTAGAGATTTTCGTGAAACAACCTCTGCTAAACACACTAGAAAACAATCAAAAAGCAAAATGAAATAAAACTATTCACAAAGATAAACATGGGAATTCCTCCCAAGTGTGTTTGTTTAAAGTCTCAAGCTCGACTTTGCTTACTGCCTTAAACAGCTAGCGGATCACCAAGAGGCATGGTTTCACCCTCAGTGACAATAGTATCTGCAACATATGGCTCTAGGCGTTGGCCATTAACCACAAAATCACTTCCTGCAACATCCAGCAATGCTACAACTCCATATGGTCTCACTTGCTTGATAGTAAATGGACCGGACCACCAAGATCTCAACCTCCCTGGAAAAAGTTTCAAACGTGAGTTAGATAACAACACTTGATCATTAACAACAAAGTCCCTAGGAAGCATCCTCTTGTCATGATTTCCAGCCTCAATCCGTGGAGTCCTTGTTCTAATCTCTTCACAACCAATTACACCACAAAAGCTACTCTTCGATACTTTAAGAGGATATGAAATCTTCTTGTTGACCTTCTCAAGGACCACTCTTTTATTGAGGAAGTCAATAACTACTCTGATAGTGTTGAGGGAATGGTCTTCCTAAATGAGTGGCTCCTTACAGTCTTGTTCCATTTCTAGAACCGTGAAATCTGTTAGAACTAGACAAACCTTGAGTGGATAGTCAACAAGCCTCCCAATCGGGTACTTTGTGGAAGCGTCACCAAACAAAATAGAAGTCGAATGACCCTTTATATCCTTAATTCCCAGTTTCTTCACCAATTCAAGTGATATGACGTTCATAGAAGCACCAGAATCACAAAGAGCATCATCAAAGCTTACCTCACCAAAAGTGTACTAGATAGTAAACCGAGCTGGATCTCTTAACTTAGGCAGCAATGTGGGCTCAGGAAGTGCAATATAGTTTGCCTTATTATACCCCATAAGCTCCTCAATCTTCTTTCGATTATCAAGAACCGCCTTGATGAACTTCATTTGTTTTGGAACTTCGAGCAAACCTTCCATTTTTGGTAAAGGGACTCCAATCTCACTCATGTCTGGCTTGAATTTAGAGAAGACCTTCTTTTGAGCCTTTGTGTAGGAAATACCTGGGAAGGGAATTGGTGGCATATAAGGAGGAGATTCTACATCTTTGGCTTTCTTACCCTCAACTCCTATAGGTGTCTCCTTCTGCTCATCTGCAATCATCGCTACATTCTCAGCATTCTCGACAAACAATCCTTTGCCGCCATTGTGCTCAACTTCCTCGCGTATGTCGGGTAAGTTTTCAGTGTTCTTGCTCTCTTGCACATTATTCTCAGCAATCCAACAATCATAATCTTCTCCATAGAGTAATCTAGCAATCTCCTCTATTGCTTTCTCATTCTCATCATTGGAGGTGATGACATTGCAATATTCCCTTGGGTTTTTCTCCACCTTCTCTGGAAGGGTCCCTTGAGGTCTCTGAATCGTCGCAACAGTTTGAGCAACTTAAGTATCCAGCTTCTTTACATCAGCACTAACTGCTTCAAATTTGCTGTTCAGATCGTGGTACATGCTATCAACCTTTGCATTAAGCTCCTGAGTCTTTTCTTTAATCTCCTGAGAAGACTTCTCCTGGTTTTGGAGAAGTTGCTGCATTAAAGCCTCAAGCTTATCTGTTGAGCTGTTTGAAGAGCTTGCATGCTGCTGAAACTGCTGTGGAGGAGGCTGTTGAAATTGCTGAGCTGGAGGCTGCTGAAACGACCTGAAAATTGTGCCCGAATTCTGCACAAACGGTCTCTGAAAATTTTATGTGCCCGAATTTTGCACGAAAGTTTTCTTCTGAAAACCTTGACTGAAATTTTTCTGTCCATGATATGGCACGAACGTCATGCCCTGATCCTGCGGGTTTTCAACATTACTACTTCGGTAAGAAAGATTACCCAGATTATACCCCTTGTTCTGATTGAAGCCTTGTCTAGTAAAATAGTTGAAATCTTGTTGCTCCTCAAAGATCTCCTGAAACCTATTAGCAAAAGCAATCTCTTATGACTCATCACATTGTTGCACCCTACACTGGTGTGCTTTCAGTAACATATCCATCTTGACATTCAACTCATCAATCTTCTGAGTATCAAGATTGTTGACACATACAGAACGATCATACTCGTGAAAGCAAATACTGGAACTTGCAGCCATGTTCTCAATAAATGTAAATGCCTCATCCACTGTCTTAGACATGAAATCTCCATTGTTGGCAGCATTCAGAGAATTCTTGTACTCCCAATCAACTCCTCCAGATAAGATGTTGAAAATCTGCTCGTCGCTATATCCATGGTCTGGGCAATCTCTCATGAATTCTCAGAGCCTTTCCCATGCCTCACAAAAGGACTCACCAGATCTCTGCTGGATGGTAGTAATCTTGTTTCTCACGGCAGCAGTCTTGGACTTAGCATAGAAATAGTCCAGAAATGCAGCTCTAGTCATGTCCCAAGATGTCAGCGATGCTTGTGGAAGGGATTTCAGCTATTGATGTGCTTTGTCAGCCAAACAGAAGTGGAACAACTTGCACTTTACGTAATCTGCGGGAACTCCATTTGAGCTGGTGGTGCTGCAAAGCTCTTCATAATTCTCAATGTGGTCCATCGGGTTTTCAGCCGTAACCCATGGAATACATATTGCTTAACCAAAGCAATCAAGTCAAGCTTGATCTCGTAGTCCTGCCCATGAGGAAGAGGTGGACGAATGGCAGATCAGTTCTGATAGAATAGATGTGGCGTGTACATAGCACCTATGACATGATGTGACTGATGTTGAACACGCGGGTTTTGCTGATCATGCCCATTATGAGGTGGCGGAAACTGGTGTTGATCATGGCGCTGATTCGCTTGATTTTGCTCATCTTGCTGATGTTGTTGCTGTCTCAGCATCTCCTCAGCTGCAACATTTGGAGCAATAACGTCCTCGTGACCCATATGGTCACCATTATCGATCGAAGCCGGCAGTAGCTGAGCGTTACTCATTGTTGTTGCGGTTGATCGCGTTCTACGATTCTCTCTCTCTAGTCTTGCAAGTTATGCATTGTCTATGATCAAGAGATTCTCAGAGTCTTGATTTCTTCTGGTCATAAACATGTATCACATAAGAAAATCAAAAAGAAAAAGTAAGAAAAACAAATCCTAGACTAAAATTTAGTCTTAGATCAAAAAGCGACGTAATTGGACCCCGACAACGGCGCCAAAAACTTGATACACAGAGTTTTAACCCTATGATTTTCTACTGCAAGTGCACATGAATCAGAGTAGTAATCTAGGGGTCAAATCCACAGAGACCAAGAGTCACACTATCGATCAATTAGACTAAAATTCAAGCTAAGATAATTCGAAGATGTTGTGGTTATCAAGTAACAAAAGCGAAATATAAGTGATTTAAATTCAATAAATAAAAACACCAAATTCAGGAAAAAATTTCAGGAAATCAGAATGATGAATTCAAGCATTATTCAGGGAACAATAAAAACCGTCTTAAACTCAAAGTACACAATTTATAGCTAATTCACTTCCCTGGCATCAACTACTTTGTTTAGCAACCTCAAATCCTAACTTCCGTTGGTCCTAAAAATTTTAGACAAGCATTGTGTTCAGGTTTGATATGTTCACAAACTTGCCTTAGATCAACTTCCGCAGTCTAAGGACAATTGCTCATCAATTACTTTTTCAGGCTTTTAAACAATCACTTTCAGTGCATTAAACAACCTAGAGATCATAAGCTACATGGTCAATTTAACTTAATCATTAATATTACAAGAGGTGAAGAACCCTAAAATAATCTCTATCTAGCTTTCATTCATTCATTCATAAATCCTAGAAAATCCCTAAATTTGATTGGGAACAACTCACACATAGAGAAATCAAAACAAACAATAACAATAGAGAAAAACATAATGAAATACTGAATTAAATTAAAAGAGGGTTTAGAAAAACTTGTCCAAAGTCGAATACAAGAAGATCCAGGGAGAAGAAAAATCTCCCAACAAAAGAAGAAGAAAAGAAGAAAAATGTGGAAGAAGAAGAAGAAGAATTTTCAGGTCTAAAATATGATGGGAGAGAAGTGTGGATGCTCTCCCCTTTTATACTTGGGGTTTTCTGATCCCTGAAAATGAGTTGGGCCTTAAACAATTAGGCCCAACTAAACAAAAACAAGTCTCGAAAATTCTCTTGCGCATCGGGATCGATCGATCCCAAATATGGGATCAATCGGTCCTAAATATGGGACCGATCGGTCTCCTCCTTTTTGCTCTACTATTTGCAGCACTTTCTCTCGGATCCGCCTCTAACACTCCAAACCTCCAAATTAACTCCAAATCACCTAAAAATGACTCAAAACATGCAAGAATGCGACACAACACTTCTAAGACTCTAGAATGAAGAATATGCAAGTTATTAGCGAAAATATGAGAATAAATGGTTCTTAAAACGACTAAAGCGCTGCAAAAACAGATATGAAATGTGGCTAAAATTCATGTATATCAATCGCCTTCACCACTGCGCCTCCATAACTGCACCTTGGTATCAGAGTTTCCACAAGATCTCTTATCATCCCATCAATCACCATAACCTCCTCATCACCTGGTATTAGAGATATATGTGCCAACATATCCAGATCTTTCAGAGAGATCCGCTGCAAATGTTGTTGCGCTGCACGAGCTTGGTATCAGAGCCAAGAGATCGACTTCTACTGCTCGGTCTCCGATCAGCTGCCGCCAGAAGGTTACCTTCTCCAAAGTCTGCTGCAAAACACAAGGACGTCACCCAAATCTCATCTTGTATTGTTCTGGTGATAACTCAATATACCTTCAATCGAGTCGCTACTTTTGACGCGATCAACGAGCTTGCGAAACGGGCATCGCAAGTTCTTTCTGCAGCCTGCAGAAACCTAGGTCTGTCATGTACTGCCTCTCTCACAGCCGTGAGATATGCTGCACGTCCCACACCAGTAGCTGTCGTCACCAGCCATGGAAACAAGTCTTGTGGTGCATATCTAGTTGAAGGAGAGTCCCACAACTTCATTTATCCGCTTGCAAAATGTAAGGATCACATCGATCCGAACCCTAGAGGAGATGAGGGTGTTTATAACAAAACAGTGAGGCTCAAGGAGCAAGAAATAATAGGTTGTAGTATAGCTAAAACGCACAAGCCACAAACTAAAGAGCTGGACTCAAGAGATGTTCTTCAAAAACGTTCCTCTGCTGACAGAGAGGACATACGTGTACTCTTTCACACGTCACAGGTGGACCAAAATGAATATGCTAACAATTTAAATTGCTATAGATTTTTGACTCAATTGTCGAAATTTTCGAATTTAAATCAGACCAAAAGGACTTCGGAGCTGAGAGTTATGGAGTTTACAAGTTGGCTCATCTGCAGTGAATCAGACTGCGCAACACGGCCAGAGAAGAATCCGTACAGTCTAACTGGGGAGGAATCTGTACGTTCGACCGCTTGGGTCTTTTATGGTTTGAACAAGCCATAGAACCTCAGGAGAGTCAATGGGAGCTGCAAGGTATGCCCTATTTCCGGAATGGGTGAGACTGGTTCCTTCGGAGATTTCTTCCGAGTTTGGGACCAAGTACACAACGTAGCTTTTGAACGAATATGCATTGGAGCATCATTATAGTCTGCTATTTATGAGCAACTAATTGTGGAGTTTGACTTGAATCAAGCTTGTACAGTTGGACATGCAGCACGGGTTAAAGAGGACGGATTGAGACTACCTAGGGAGTGTCGGGTTGTCTACAGTACAGGTAAGAGCTTCACTTGGAATGAAGTAACGAGAGTTTGCATCGAAACCCTGTACTTTATATATCATTTTTGTTTGGTAAAAAGTCAATAATACCCTTACCTTTTCAAAATGGTTGAAAAATACCTTGAACTTTTGAGTTGTATATTTAACCCTGAATTTTTCATTGAATTATCAAAAAAAACTATGAACTTTTATTGACATAGCCATTTTAACCCACCGTTTATTGACTTAATTGTCCTTCTTAAGTATGCTAAATTCCATTCATCATTATTTAAGTAAAACGACACGTTTTGTTCTAATATTACCAATACCACTGAAAATTTGAAAATTATTGAAATTGTTTAGTGTGGTTTTTTTTGGTCAAACAGCTGATAGAATATGGAACAGATCCTAACTAATAACAACATAAAACATATAATAAAGAAATCCATGCAGAATAAGCTCTGACACACCGGAAATCTTGGATAGGTATTGGATAAGCAGTCTCGAAGACTAGTCCTAGTTCTGTCGCCACAAGGGTCAGTTGAACTAACGAGGAAGCTCTTTTAACCATCGAGCTTTTAAACAACATCTCCATCACAGAGATACTAGACAAGGTTCTCTCCCACGGGAGAGCAAGAACTAAGGACTAAATTATGTCTAGGAGAAAATAGCCTAATAAAAGATCATGATTTGAGCTTGTCTAATAATAGCCTAATTCTGTTTAGTGTGGTTTTTGTATTGATTTTAGTTAGGGTTTGGTCAATTTTGGTATACTTTTAATCAAGGTGTACGACTTTCTCCTACTTCCTTATCTTAATTTTTGCCATACGAGACTTTTTCTCAATTTCTTATTCTCAGTTTTTCTGGGTAATCGATTATAATAAGATTTTCCCAAATTGAAATTGTGAGTAAGAAGCACTTTCGAAGCCTAGTTCGTGGTGGGAAAGGAAGCTCGAATCATGAACGTGAAATTGAAGATGAAGAACACGAAAATCAAGTTAATTAGGAATGATTTTTCTGTTGTATGTGATGATTAGGATGAGAACAAGACAAAAGAGGGGGATGTGAAGATGAAGTTGTTTTTTGGTTAGAGAGAGAAGAAGAATGTGAAGAGGAAGATGGAAATCGTTTAGAGATTGAAGTGGAAATCTGTGAAGATTTTGAAGCAGTTTTTGGAGAGTGTAAGAGAAAAGAACATCTTGAGTGATGATGTTACTGGTGATGACATGGGAGGATGAAAAAAATTCCAGATCCTTATTCTTCCAACGATGATGAAGAAGATGCTCGTGAGTGTGATGGTGAGAGAGTTGAGGCCAACAATGAGAATGAGCTGCTGAAATTTGGAAAAACTTTCAATTCTACGGAAGATTTTAAGAGAGCTGTTTTATAGTATTCACTAAAATCTAGATATCATATTTAGCTTCACAAGTCGGAAATATTAAGGATTGGTGCTAGATATTCTGTTTCGGATGTCATTTGTCCATGGAAATGTTACTGTTCATATAAAAAGAGGCTTCAAAAGATGCAAATAAAGGTCTTTGTTAGTGAACATATTTGTGTGAGGTCCGGTTATTGTAAGTATTTGAAGAGAGGAACAATAGCTTGGCTGTTTGAGGAGAGATTAAGGAAAAATCCAAAGCTAACAAAATATGAGATGGTTGCTGAGATCAAGAGAGAGTATAATCTTGTAGTTAGTGAAGAACAATGTAGGAAAGCAAAGTCAAAATTGGCCAAAGAAAGAAGAGCAAGTCATGAATCTCATTTCGAACGTATATGAGATTACCAAGCGAATGTTTTACAATCTAACCGGTACGCCACATTTGAAACTGAGACTTTTCCAGGTTTAACCATTGGAAGCAAATAACAGTTTCAAGGGTTGTTTATTTGTTTTAAGGATTACCAAATGAGTCTTGGAAACAATATAATTTATCTTACTTATTTATTGATAAAAATATATTTGTAAAAAAATTATAGATGGATATTATGCACAACTATTATCAAATCTTAGTCAAATTTTCATGAATTCAAATTTTTATCTATTTTAATTTTGTTTACATTAATTTGTTATATTTTTAATTTAGTCTTATGTTTATTGTTATTAGTTTTATTTATTTTACTTTTATTTTATGTCATATATTCTTCTTTTCTTTTATTTAACTTTTTTTTCTGTCACTACTTATGTTCTTTTGTGAGTCTTGAACTAGCGACCAATCACAACAACTAATTGCTAAAAAACTAGCGACTCAAATAGTTGTTGGTTCAACGACTGCCAATTGTATTGTTTTTTTGTCACTGCAATACTTAAATTCAATTAAACCAATCGGTCTTCACATACAATTGGGGTCTCGTTTTGCCAACAGATCGGCATAAAAATCAGAACTGATAAATTCGAAGCGATTCGAAAGAGAGATGATGTCGGTAGAGATAACGTGCATCTCAGGTGGGTTAGATTCAGATTTGAGAAATTGGATTAGTTGTTGGGAGTTAGATTACATTTGAGAAATCGGATTAGTTGTTGGGAGTCTAGCTTTCTTGCGTACTAAAACATAGCAACAAGTTTATTAAAAACATTTTGAGAATGTGTAGTAATACGTCATATCTTTATATATTAAAGTGGATGTTCTTCTACATTTTAGACTTCAGTTTACGTGTTAAAAATTATGGATTAAAATTAACCTATGATTTAGATCGATCAAATTTTTTTTTTTACTAATCCTATTGATTAGACCACGTTTAATTATTTGATTTTCCAAAAAAAATTTCATTATCTTCAAAATTTAAATATATGATTTTCATTATCTTCTAAATTCAAATTTAAATATTTAGGTTATAATCTTAGCCGTTTATTTAAATTTATCTTTTTAAATCTTGTTCGTTCATTAAAAAATAAGTAAAAAAATATTTAAACATTAAAAATATTTGGGTACCCGGATTCGGGTTGGATCTTTTTGGGTTACGAATTTTTGGTTCTTTTTATTTAAGACTCATTCGGGTATTTTTATTTTTTGGGTCGGGTTCGGTTTGGAATAGATCGAGTTCGACTATTTTTATAAAAAAAATCAAAATTAATAAAGATTTAATAGAATAAAACTCTAAAAAGCCAAAATTTAATAGAACTATATCGAGTACAAATACGGTTATTGATTCGGTTATGGTTCGAATTTAGGTTCGGTTTTTCGGGTACATAGATCTAGGATCTATTATGGTACTTTATCGGGTTCGGTTCCTCTTATTCAGATTTTTAGTTCTTTTGATTTAAAACTCATTCGAGGATTTTTTTTATTTTTTGGATCAATTTTACAGTTCTTTATACCGTAAAACTAGGAATCTACCCGCGCTATAGCGCGAGATTTGAATTATTTTTTTGAAAAAAACTTATAGTATTTAATTTTTTAATCAATAATTTTTTATACCTATTTAATTATATATATGATAATCTAAATAAAAATATAATGTGGCGAGCAAATATAGATAGTTGGTGATTTTGTTCCTTTATGTATTTGATTATATTTCTTTTAGGATGATAGAAAATTGTTAATATTTAAATTCAATAATCAAAATTTAAAACTTATATTTTATATCTAAACCATAAGTTAATTTTAGCTTATGATTTGGTTAAAACTTACCCTCTAAACTGTTATTGTGAACATAAATAGGAAGTTTATGTTTGGGCATAAAATCTGATACCTGAAACTCGAACCGAAATCGATCCGAATTACAGGAACCAAACTCAAACCAAACTCGGAAAAATACCCAAATGGATCCTAAGTTTATATACTCAGAGAACCAAATTAAGAATCAAATGAGTACATGATATGTTTTTATTAAAATTTTACATTTTTAGAGTTTTTCTATTAGATTTTTATTTATTTTAAGTTTTATATAAAAAATACCTGAACCCGAACTTGATCTATACCGAACAAAACCTTATCCAAAAAGTAAAACTATCTGAATATGTTTTAAATCAAAAGAATTAAAAAACCAAATTAGAGGAACCGAAGCCGACAAAAATACCCAAATGAATCCTAAGTTTATGTACCCAAAAAACTGAACCTAAATTCGAACTGAAATCAACCCGAATTAGAAAAACCGAACTCAAATCGAACTCAATATAATACCAAAATGAGTCCTTAATCTATGTACCCGAAAAACCGAATCCAAACTCAAACCGGAACCGGAACCGAATTTGTACCCAATAAATGTTTATTAAATTTTAGGTTTTTAGAGTTTTTCCTATTAAATCTTTATTAATTTTGAATATTTATAGAAAATTTTATAATAAAACCAACTTTATACTTATTTTTAGGGTAGTTATAAATTATAGGTTTATTTTATTTTATAGTTTATAACATGTTAACTAAAATACAAAATATAAAAGGATTTCCGCTTTTAATATATAAAGATGGTGAATATAATTTAAAATCGTTACCCAATATTCGTAAACACAAAAGTTTTCCAAATTTCCAATTATCTTTTATGGTGAATACAATTTAAATTTTGATTTTTTGTTATGTTTATGTGCATTTTGAAAATCAGGAAAATCATGTATTTAAATTTAGAAAATAATGTAAGATTGGTTATAATTTGTAGAGTATTTAGAAAAAGATTTATTTTTGAATAATATTTGTGATATTTTTGAAAAGATATATTCTTGATAATTGGTGATATTTTATAATTGAGAATGATAATCGTTTATAATCTTTTATAATTGAGAATGATAATCGTTTATAATATTAGATTTTATAATATTTCATATCATCTTTTGCTTTGATCATTGAGCTCTAATCTCTAGCATGCAGTAATTTGAAAGGTTGGGAGAAGGGAACCATACTCACACATATAAGTCTTTTAAGACTGAAGGAATAACCTGATCCAATGTATTCCAAGCCCTAAGACGATAAAATGAAGTTAGGTTAGGTGCAAAATCGGCATGAGATTTTTCAAATACCCAAAAGGACATGGGTATTGTTGAGAAGTTGCAATCTCTACGTTTTCCAATAGTCATGGATCTCTGTCAAGTTTGAATCAATGGTCACTTAAGTTCATGAAAATGTGGTTATTCCTTGAAAAATCATAGTTCCCTACAACGGTTTTGACTCAATAAATAAAAGCTGACTCAAGAAAAACATCAAAATGACTCAAAAAAAAAAAACAAAAATTGTGTTAGTAATGACAAGGGCTCTCCCCCAGACTTACTTCACACCGTCTCGGTGGAAAAATAAAACTAAGGAAAAATAAAAACAGACTTAAAGAAAAATAAAATAAAAGAAGAGAAAACTTACTTGTGGGTTGCCTCCCACCAAACCCTTGTTTATAGTTGTTAGCTTGACTTCGGTCTCAGATGTTAATCATGATAATCAAAAGGTTGGGTCAATGTACCTTGTATTGTTATGGTAAGAAACAAAACGTGCAACATGGCATGCAACTATCCGTGGCAAAGATACATACCTCACATCAAGAAAGTTTACCACAAATAAAGCATATATCTTAAAATTTGTCTTGATGGTGAGATGCTCATGAGGATCAAATGCATTTGATGGAAAAATAAAGTTAACTTCAGGCTTAAACGAATTAATCACAAATTAGTCAACTTCATCTCCATCAAGCATGTAAAACACAATATCCGCTTTTCTAAAATCCATCTCAACCTAAGGGTTCCCTATCTCATTCAGGATTTTATCTACATCAAGCACATCCTGATGAGAACCTCGGAGGTGAGATCTCTCGGATATGAACTCGCGGGAAGACCTTCGTGAGTCGATTCACGCGAGAGCTAGTTGGGCGGAAGGTAGCGATAGAGAACCACAAAGGAGGGTGATGATTCATTTGATAATCTGGTCCGTTCTAGGCTTGGAATCCTCACAAACTTGAACTTGTCTCTTGTTCTTGAATCCTCAAAGAAAGTTAGAAATGGCAAAGGGTTTTCTTTTCAAAGAAAGTTCGTATTTTATTCATCAAAGGTTGAATAACACAAAAGAAAGACATGAGCTTATAAAGGCTCGAGTATATGGTCTCTTACAACGGTCATAAAGTGTAAAATGAGAAAGAAATGACTCAAAATAAATGATAAAACGGACAAGGAATAAGAGTTGTCGATCTTAGAGTTGTTGGACAGATTAGATGATTGACCGGATATGGAAAGTCTACCAAAGGGAGGATTCACCTAATCCTATGAGTGATGGAGCATGGTATGACTTCCTTGGATGCTTCTAAGTGGTTGAAATAGTCTCATGGTCACCACACATAAGTCTGAAGTCTTTTGAAGCAAGTGGATCCCAGACTTGCCTTAAACGGAACCAATTCGACCCATCTTCTGGATTGGGGTGTATCTGGAGGATCCAGTGGTGGTTTGATGCGTTCTTGGGCTTTTTTGGAACCATATGAGGCATACGAATATTCGCCAAGTCGTCTGAGGTCTAGGCCACATATGAGTTGGACTGTGCGGCTCGATATTTGGCGTTGACCCGCGAAAGACCTTAGCGTAGATGGACCACCTTCTAAAATAAATAACGTTTGGCTCCAGGTTTCTTTTGGGTTGATTCAACTTCGAGAACTTAACTGGTTGAGTCAATACTCCATAGAAATTAAAATCATAACTTGGTGATATCTATACCAGCTGGAAACCTTTGAAGTCCAAATAAGGCAAGTAAAGTCTTGGTTGTGTCTTCTTGGGCCAAGGCTGAGCTGTGATTATTGTAATCTCTTCAAGGGCCTCTAGATGATTTGAAGTCTTTATGTCATGCTCGTCCAAGTATTTTTGGTTCGATTGCTTTTCATCTCGACCTTCTCGGATTGAATCATTTTTGGGTAGATCATTGCAGTCGAGGAGCCCATCATTTCCTCCCTCTTCAAGAAGTTTTGTCCTTAAAACTTGTTTACCTGCACATAGAACACTTTTCTAAGGATTGATTTTGATTTTCTTGAGCTGGGATCTCCTTGTACTAGTATCGTTTCCATGGTCTTTTTGGAAGTCTTTTCATGGTGCATTTGTGGCCTTTCTTCACTATTCTTGTTCTCCTTGTATTTTCTTTGGACCAATACTTGTATATGACTATCCGGTGGTTCTTCTTTGATTAGCAAAGTGTCTCCAATATTTTCTGCCTCCTTTGTAGTTCCTAGACCTGTCTCAACATCCTTTGACAAAGACAAGTGCATTATCACAGGTTTTTGAAAGACAAAAGAAGTTGGAAATAAATCATCTCTTAACCGTTCTTCCTTAGGTGTTGGAGCAACAACAAGTTCCAATTTAGCCTTTATGTCAACTAAGGGTACTTGGTAAGTTTTATTTTGAGCACATGATCCTATCTTTACTTTCTTAAGAGATTCAATGGAAAAATCAATGGCTTTTAGAGTTTCAATGAAATCGTTGGAAGTATTTACCTTGGCATCATTCGGATATGGTTGGAAGTATTTACCTTGGCATCATTCGGATATGGATCAAGACTTAGGTGTTGTTGTTGTTGAGCCAATTTCTTTCTTGTTGTACAAAGCTTGGCTATGTGTCCTTGCTGTTTACATCTATAACACATTAGTTTTAAGTATCTTTTAGAGAGCAAACACTTACCTTGGTCCTTTGCTTTGGTTTTGTTCACAAGTTGCGCAACTTTAGGTGTGAAATTGCCTCGCCTTGCTTTGTTTAATGGGTAAGTGCACTGAATATGTTTTCTCAACCTTCGTACTGAATATTCGTCATACATAATCCACTTTAGTTCTCCCCACGTTCTGATTCGAGGCTCTTTATAGTACCATCGTTCATCCTCGTTTTTGTTCCACCATTTCAATGCTCCTCCGCATAAGGTGCTTAAGGCGTAGGATACCTTTTCCTTCTCAAGGATCTTGTTTCGCCAAAAAAACCTCCATATCATCTTCCCACTGTAGATAATCTTCTTTTCCTGAGAAAGATGGAAGTTTAGGACCAAGGTAATAAAAGCTATGACTTACTTCGATATGTGGGTTATGGCGTCTTGTGTAGTTGGTATAGCCTTGCACTCTTGGCGCTACAACTCCATATTGGTAGGGATTCACATCATGTCTATGAGGATGGTTGTAGTGATAAACTCCTAAGTCTTGCTCATCACATTCATATTCATCCTCATAACTGAATTTGGATTCAGTTTCATTGCACCATAGCTTGGTTTGGCGTTTGTTGGTGTAGCCTTGGCAATGGTCTGGTGGCTCAGGTTCTAACTCTTCTCCATGAGGCTCCTGTTCATATTCAGACTCATATTTATCCTCAAGCCACTGGTATTCACATCCTTCATTGTTGTTGTCCACAGATTGGTCTTCTTCTAGGCTCTAATCGGATTCATCGGAGTATAGCTCCTCCTTTTCCATGTAATAAGCCATTGGAAGTACTTGCAATAATTAAAAATAAACAAAATAAAGAGATCAAAGTCTTGACAAGTAAACAAAAGAATAACAAAGCAAGAACAAATAGTTTTTATTTTTCTTTTCTTTTGAAAACAAGGAAACAATCAAAACAACAAACAGAAACAGAATTCGTTTTTGGTTTTATTTTTAACAAATAAAATAGCAAACGAGTTCTAAAAATCAAAGCAATATTTTTTTATGGTTTTTAGAGATTTTAAACTAACAATATAAAAAAAATAGATTTTTATGAGTTTTTATGAATTTTATAAAATTCAAACAAAAAACAGATGAAAACAACTTTTTATGGATTTTCGGTTTATAATGATGCAAAAAACAAAACAGAAATAACAAAATAGAAAAGGAACGAATAAACCTGGATAGATGGGAGCTTTTAGCTCTGATACCATTGATGAGAACCTCGGAGGTGAGATCTATCGGATATGAACTCGCGGGAAGACCTTGGTGAGTCGATTCTTGCGAGAGCTAGTTGGGCGGAAGGTAGCGATAGAGAATCACAAAGGAGGGTGATGATTCCTTTGATAATCATGCCCGTTCTAGGATTGGAATCCTCACAAGCTTGAACTCGTCTCTCGTTCTTGAATCCTCAAAGAAAGTTAGAAACGGTAAAGGGTTTTCTTTTCAAAGAAAGTTCGTATTTTATTCATCAAAGGTTGAACAACACAAAAGAAAGACATGAGCCTATAAAGGCTCGAGTCTATGGTCTCTTACAACGGTCATAAGATGTAAAATGAGAAAGAAATGACTGAAAATAAATGATAAAATGGACAAGTAATAAGAGCTGTCGATCTTAGAGCTGTTGGAGAAATTAGATGATCGACCGGATATGGAAAGTCGACCAAAGGGAGGATTCACCTAAACCTATGAGTGATGGAGCATGGTATGACTTCCTTGGATGCTTCTAAGTGGTTAAAATAGTCTCCTGGTTGCCACACATAAGTCTGAAGTCTTTTGAAGCAAGTGGATCCCGGGCTTGCCTTCAACGGAACCAATTCGACCCATCTTCTTGATTGTGGCGTATCTGGAGGATCCAATGATGGTTTGATGCGTTCTTGGCGTTTTGGAACCATATGAGGCATAGGCATATTCTCCAAGTGCTCTGAGGTCTAGGACGCATCTGAGTTGGGCTGTGCGGATCGATATTTGGCATTGACGCGCGAAAGGACTTAGCGCAGATTGACCACCTTCTAAAATACATAACTTTCAGCTCCGGGCTTCTTTCGGGTTGATTCAACTTCGTGAACTTAAGTGGTTGATTCAATAATCCATAAAAATTAAAATAATAACTTGATGATATCTGTATCAGCTGGAAACCTTCGAAGAGTGACCGCATGTCCTGGTTGAAGTCCAAATAAGGCAAGTAAAGTCTTGGTTTTGTCTTCTTGGGCCAGGGCTGAGCTGTGATTATTGTAATCTTCTCAAGGGCCTCTAGATGATTTGAAGTCTTTATGTCATGCTCGTCCAAGTCTTTTTGGTTAGATTGCTTCTCGTCTCGACCTTCTCGGATTGGATCGTCTTCGGGTAGATCATTGCGGCCGAAGAACCCATCACATCCCCTAGGTAAGATTTTTCAAGAAGAAATTTAGATTCCTCGGACATTGAAAGCCTAAAGTCGAGATCATCAACATTCAAAACACATAGATAATTAATATCAAAGCACAATTGATGGTAATCACTAGCAATCTTCTCTACTTTTAAGGTATCTAGTCTTTGAGATTCACATATTAAATCATAGCATTAATCAATTAGCTTAGGAGTATACGAACTAGAAACTACATCTTCAATGCAAGACAAGTGACTACCTTCACAATCATAGATTTCAAAGGTTGAGTCCAAAATACCTCCTAGTTGGCATGGGGGAACCCAATAAATTACCTCTACAAGCATATAAGCTACCATGGTTTCAAAAGCTGTAACCTCCCTTCCTTCAAGTGTTGCCCGATATGACATGAGGTTCATCCTGATCATAATTGCGATATCACTCCTCGGTAATGTCGGGTTCTATTTGCAAAGCTCATCCAACTCCACCCTTTGTTTTGGTGTGCGTACACCTTCATCAAACGGTAGCTCCTCATATGGTTCATCTTGAATGTATTCATCAAACATGGCATCCTCTTCTTGTGGCCAATCATTATAGTCCATGACCATCAACTATAAGAAACAAATAAAAGAAACTGTCAATAAAAGTTAATATCTTAGACTAAATTTTAATCTTAGATCAAAAGGTAACGCAATTGGTCCCCGGTAACGGCGCCAAAAACTTAATATCCCAGAGTTTTAACCCTAGAATCTACTGCAAGTGCACATCAAACATATTAGTATAGAAGGGATCAAATCCACAAGGACCAAATATTACATTATCAATCTTTAGAGTAAACTTAAGCTCAGAAACAACAAGATTGTGATTATTTAGAAATAATGACTAGGAATTTAAACGGTATGAAAATTCAATATGATAAAAACACCAAGTTCAGAAAAATTCTCAGGAAATCAAAGCAATAAATCAAGACACTATTCAGGGTAAAGTTAAAATCCGTATTGAACTCAAAACACTAATTTATAGCAAACCCACTATCGTGGTGTCGACTACTATATCTAATAACCTAGAATCCTAAACTGCCGTTTGGTTCTAAAATTCGAGACATGCATTACGTATCAAGTTTGATATGTTCACAAATTGCCTTAACATCAACTTTCGTTGGCTAAGGACAATTTGTTCATCTATTATCTTTAAGGCATTTGATAAAACACTTTTGGTGCATTAAACAACCTAAGATCAGAAGTTAGGCAGCCAAGCTAACTTAAGCATTAAAACCTACAATAGATGAAGAACCCTAAGATAATCCCTATCTAGCCTTAATTTATCAAATCATGAAATCGCTAGGAAAATTCTAAACTTGATTCGGGAACTACTCCGACACAGTAGATAAGAAACAAGCAATAGATTGAATGGAAAACATAATAAAATTGCAATAGAAATTAAAAGAGGGTTCATAAATCTTCTCTAAAGTGTAGAGTATGAAATCTTCTCCCTCAAGCTTAAAAGAACCAAAAAGTGAAATTTCTGTCAAATATGAAATTTATTCCACTTTGGCAACCGATTTTTCCCTACTTACCTAGGGTATCATTTTTTTCTTCTATCGGTTCCTCTTTTCGTAATTCAAAGGTGTAGGCGAATAATAACCTCACGGAAAATTATCTTAGGCCTCGCTTCCACCTTTGCGTGATCATTTCTTCGAATGGGGTGATTGGAAATTTTTGTAACCCTTCACTTCAAAGAAAATCATATCATCTTTTGCTTTGATCATTGGTCTCCATTCATCCTATCTCTAGCATGCAGTAATTTGAAAGGTTGGGAGAGGGGAACCATACTCACACAGATAAGTCTTTCAGGACTAAAGGAATAACTCGATCCAATGTATTCCAAGCCCCAAGACGTAAAAATTAAGTCAGACTAGGTGCAAAATCGGCATGAGATTCTTCAAATACCCAAAAGGACATGGGTATTGTTGAGAAGTTGCACAATCTCTAGGTTTTCCAATAGTCATGGATCTCTGTCAAGTTTGAATCAATGGTCACTTAAGTTCATGAAAATGTGGTTATTCCTTGAAAAATCATAGTTCCCTACAAAAGTTTTGACTCAATAAAATAAAAACTGACTCAAGAAAAACTTCAAAATGACTCAAAAAGAAACAAAATAAACAAAATAAACAAAAATCATGTTGGTAACGCCAAATGCTCTCCCTCATACTTACTTGACACCGTCTCGGTGACAAAGTAAAACAGAGGAAAAGCAAAAACAGAATCAAAGAAAAATAAAATAAAAGAAGAGAAAACTTACCAGTGGGCTGCGTCCTACCAATCGCTTGGTTATAGTTGTTAGCTTGACTTCAGTCTCAGATGTTAATCATGAGAATCAAAAGGTTGGGCCAATGCACCTTTGGTCCTTCTCCTGTTAGGGTAATAAACAAAACGTGCAACATGGCATGCAACAATCCATGGCAAAGATACATATCTCACATCAAGAAAGTTTACCACAAATAAAGCATATATCTTGAAATTTGTCTTGATGGTGAGATGATCATGAGGGTGAACTGCATTTGATGGAAAAATAAAGTCAACGTCAGGCTTAAACGAATTAATCACAAATTAGTCAACTTTATCTCCATCAATCATGTTAAACACAATATTCTCTTTCCTAGAATCCATCTCAGCCTTAGGGTTCCCTATCTCATTAAAGATTTTATCTACATCAAGCGCATCCCCTAGGTAAAATTTTTTAAGAAGAGATCTAGATTCCTCAGATATTGAAAGCTTAAACTCGAGATCATTAACATTCAAAGCACATAGATAATCAATATCAAAGCACAATTCATGGTAATCTCTAGCAATCATCTCTACATTTAAGGTATCTAGTCCTTGAGATTCACATATTAAATCACAGCATTCATCAATGAGCTTAGGAGTATATGAAATAGAAACTACATCTTCAATGCAAGACAAGTGACTACCCTCACAATCATAGATTTCAAAGGTTGAGTAAAAAATACCTCCTAGTTGGCATGGTGGAACCCTCACAAGCATATAAGCTACCATGGTCTCAAAAGTTGTAACCTCCCTTCCTTCAAGTGTTGCCCGATATGATATGAGGTTCATCATGATCATAATCGTGAGATCACTCCTCGGTAATGTTGGGTATTCTTTGCAAAGCTCATCCAACTCCACCCTTTATTATGGTGTGAGTACACCTTCATCAAACGGTAGCTCCTCATATGGTTCATCTTGAATGTGTTCATTAAACATGGCATCCTTTTCTTGTGGCCAATCATTATAGTCCATGGCCATCAACTGTAAGAAAAAAATAAAATAAAATGTCAATCTTAGACTAAATTTCAATCTTAGATCAAAAGGTACACAATTGGTCTCCGGAATTGGTCCCCGAAAATGGCGCCAAAAACTTGATATCACAGAGTTTTAACCCTAGAATCTACTATAAGTGTACATCAAACGTAGTAGTATAGAAGGGATCAAATCCACAAGGACCAAATGTTACACTTTCAATCTTTACAATAAACGTAAGCTAAGAAACAACAAGATTGTGATTGTTTAGAAATAATGACTAGCAATTTAAACTATATGAAAATTCAATAAGATAAAAGTACCAAGTTCAGCAAAATCCTCAGGAAAACAAAGCAATAAATCAGGAAACTATTCAGGTTAAGGTTAAAATCTGTTTTGAACTCAAAATGCTAATTTATAGCAAATTCACTGTCGTGGCGTCGACTACTATATCTAGCAACGTAGAATCCTAAACTGTCGTTTGATTCTAAAATTCTAGACATGCATTACGGATCAGGTTTGATATGTTCACAAATTGCCTTAACATCTGCTTCCATTGGTTAAGGACAATTTGCTCATCTATTATCTTTAAGGCATTTAATAAGACACTTTTGGTGCGTTAAATAACCTAAGATCAGAAGCTAGGCGGCCAAGCTAACTTAAGCATTAAAACCAACAATAGATGAAGAACCTTAAGATAATCTCTATTTAGCCATAATTTATCAAATCATGAAATCCCTATGAAAATCATAAACTTGATTGGGGAACTACTCCGACACAGTAGAAACTTAACAAGCAATAGATTGAATGGAAAACATAATGAAATTGCAATAGAAATTAAAAGAGGGTTCAAAAATCTTCTCTAAAGTGTAGAGTATGAAATCCTCTCCCTCAAGCTAAAAAGAACCAAAATTAAAAAGTGGCTGCTGTCAAATATGAAAGATCACGCTCAAAAAGTGACAAAAAACCTAATTGTAGTCTCCAAAATTTGGATCTAGTACAACTTAAATTGAACCGGGCGAAATAAGGCAAATTTCTAGTTTTCTCGCAAGACCGGTCCATCATGACCTATCTTTAGTAAAAATGTCATATCTGCCTAACCGCTTGTCCGAATGCCCTCAAATCACCACCAAATAAAAGCTAACTCCCGTGGATATCTTGTGCTAAGATTTGAGCTCGATCCAACGGTGGGAGGTCTTTCAAAGAAACCCAAATTTCTGACCCCTCTGCATGATTCTGCATCTCTATATGCTGGCTCATTTTCTCCCAATTTTACTTGAGTCCTAAAAAGACTCGATAATGGATTGAAAGAATCTAAAACATGCACTTTAATTTAATAAAATACACAAAACAAAGGTTAGAAACCGATAAAAACACAGTTTATCAAAAATCATTCTCAAGGGGGAGGGTATGATATAAGAATGGACCAGCATTTTGAACCGGAGCATGGAGCTGATGATCAGGAAGTTGAACCAGAGTAAGCACAATGAGCATTGGAGTTATCTGTTGGACAATTTACAAGGGCGAAAGCTAAGAAGCTCACTCAAGTCATTAACACATTGCTAATTCAGGCTACAAGCAACCTTAGCAACATAGCTTGTCCAACTACTATGGTTGTGATTCAAGCTAGCTAAGGGTTGCCAATGAGAGGTGTGTGTTCATGCACTCTTTTTCCCTAGATTCTAGTTTTGTCGTAGTGAGTTTTTTGGACCAGGTTTTTATCGAGACGTGTGACACACACTTATACATCTTTCTCCATTGGTAACATT
The DNA here is from genome assembly GCA_009757365.2 of Lepidium campestre. Lineage (NCBI taxonomy): Eukaryota > Viridiplantae > Streptophyta > Magnoliopsida > Brassicales > Brassicaceae > Lepidium > Lepidium campestre. The sequence continues at coordinate 167,658 of WJSH01000029.1, read as the reverse complement.
GCTCAGTTTTCAAAGGAGAATATTGGCCAAGCTCATCAAGAATAAATGCCCAAAAACGTGGTTTAAGAGTCTAAGGGTCAAATTTGAATTTCAAGACAAATTTAATGTTGTTTCATTTTCGAGATAGTCTTGGGAGTTTGTCAAAAACTTTCGATCTTCTTTCCTTTATAGTTTTGTGGCCACCTTTGAATAAAAATATCAAACAATTTTTATCAAAAATTTTCTTTCCTTTGTTTGGTCTTGCTAGTGTGTAATATCTAACCTCCTCAATCTTTGTCTAGTGTGTCATATCTAACAGAGAAAGAGTCGAATGTCTTAAAGAGCTTCATCACCTTTAGAAGTTTCATTCGATTCATCTACAAGTGTTCTTCATCATCCATCATCTACTTCATCCGCTGCCCAGATCATTTTACCATCAAACCTCTTCGATTTCATTTAACCACCAAGTGACTATTCGGATTCTACAACCCATACAAAGAGATTCAAGAGGAATAATGTTCTTAAATCCTTAAGAACATATTAATACAAGTCCATTACCAACTCTAATGCGCCCATGTGTTGTTTAGGGTTTTGAGAAAGTTAGTATAATATAAATGTTTTTGTTATGAGAATTTTATGGTATCTTGGGAGTTGCCTCCAAACAACTCTTCATCCTTATATTTTATGAAATGTAATCAAGAATCAATTTTATCTTTGGTGTTCTTACAATAAGCTTTCTTTTTTTATTTTCTTTTCACAATAAAGCTCTTCTTAAGCTAATTAATTTCTTCGTTTCAGTTTCTATCTTAAAAAGCTCATTTGAATGGGTGATTCTACTAATGCTCGTAATCTTAGATTTGAAGAGAATTACCAAGTCAGAGCAAACGTAAATCTTCACCCCAACAACGACGACATTTTTTGAATTATCATCACAAGAGCCAACAACATCACAAGACGACGGTCTGTTCTAGAGACAAATTCAAAGGAACGTGTTGAAAAACTTCATCCAAAGAAAAAGTCTAGAACATAAGTTACTAGCACTATAAATAAAATGAAAAATGATCAGGAGGATCCGATGATCATAGTTAGTAGCAAGATTCTTAGTGTTATACAACAAAGAGAAGAAAAAATCCAAAGAAAAGCTTCGAAAAGCAAAGCAAAGGTAAACCAAGAAGCTCAGTAAAAAGAAGCTGAGAAAAAAAGATAATATCTGGGAAGCGATGAAGGAGATTCCTAACTTAGACAATCATACTCGTTACAAAACAATTATTTTGATTCATTCGCTAGGAATGAAAATTGTGTTTAAAGAAATGTCGGTTGAAGAACGCTTTTGTTGGATTCCGAGCAATATGGAATTATTATGATGATTGTATGCCAGTTTTTGTTTTATTGATATCTTATTATTTGTGTTTTGTGAGACTATTTTTTTCGTTGTGAGACTATCTTTTCTGTTGGTTAATGAATAATATGTTTGTTTTAAATCATTTGTGTTTAATTCATAAATAAATTAGTGGAACAGAACATGATTCATGATTGACTTTTTCTTGTGAATTATTTACTAGTTATATGTGTTCTTCTGTTCAATATTTTTTTTTGCAGAGATTACTTGATTTCATGGAGCATATAGTTGTGACAGAAGAAGAATATCTCGAAGATGACGAATCAGAAATAGATATTATGTTACTGCTTTTGGAAAATACAAACGATCCGTATGTATCACAAAAATTGGTTACCATTACATCCAAAGAACTCTTACAAAAGATCCAGAGCGTTTTCGTCAGGTATACCGTATGTATTCGTTCGTTGTTGTGAAATTATGTGATCTTAGTAGAGAGAAAACAACTCTAAGAGATAGTCAACAAATGTGTCTTGAAGAAATGGTGGCTACATTTTTGCTCACTATTGGTCAAAATTCAAGATACAGTTATACAATGGACACATTTAGGAAATCAAAGTTAGCTGCAAGTACAAATCCAATGGGCAATAATATAAGAAGCATGCTAGCATATAATTCAATAAGGCCTATACCCACCAAGATGGTCAAAAGAAGGATTGTGACATCAACCTAAAAATTTGATAATTACACATGACAACAAAAGAATTTAAAGCAAAACAAAGGAATGATCCAAAGAGGATAAAGAGATTATTCAATAAAATCAAAGGAATGATCCAAAGAGGATCATCCAATGGAGTCTCAAGTATTCTCTCCAAACTCACTCTCAAATCCTCTCAAAGTGGCTACTAAGAAAGATAAGATGTTCTAAACCCTTGAACAATAGTGTTTTAATGTTTAAAAACGGATCTGAGTCGACCCAGGACAAACTGGGTAGGACCAATTAAAAGACAAGCGTCTGTCAAAAATTTTGAACCAAAATTTATACTAGCAGCCATAAATTTTGGTCTTGAAATCTTCTGTACAATTTTTGAACCAAAATTTTTCACCAGCAGACATAAATTTTGGTCCTGAAACTTGGTATTTCTTCTGTTTAATTTTTTCGATCTAAAATTTTTATTTGAGGTCGAAATATAGATCATGAAGCTTCTTTTCCTGATTTTGGTGCATCATCACTCAAAGAATCTGATCTCCAACTCTCCAATCTCCAAATGTTAGCTCCAATCCACCTAAAATGACACAAATGTGGGAAAATATGCAACTATACAACTCTAGGACTTTAAAATATGGAATATGCAAAATCATATGCTAAAATGAGAATATATGACTCCTAAATGGTAAAAATGATGCAAAAAGTGAATGAAAGTCTAGCTAATAATGATGCATATCAACTCCTCCATACTTGCCTTTTGCTTGCCCTCAAACAAACAAACTACAAACTCGAAGAAGAAGTTGACAGTAAGAACTCAAAGCCAAAGCAAGTTTATACAAAAATTAAGCTCAATGTCCAAGTTTATAATTCTAAATGCAAGGTGAGCAAGTTTACTTAAAATTCTTAGTCATACTCTTCACAACTCGAATCAAATTCAGCCTCAACCTAGACATGCATTCAAATCAACCATTCCTTTTAACATTCATTAAACAAGAACCATGAATCAAGTTCTGCACATCCAATCAACTCATTTGGCTAAGGGTAATGTCTAAGAGATAAAAATGATATCTTCCTACAGATGGCTAAAGTTGTTTAAGACAAGGATCACTCAAAGAATAGAATGATTTTTAAAAGAATGCTAAAGGTAAAAGCCAATGGATGCATACAAGAATAGAATCTCATCTACCTAAGTACCCTTAATCGAACTCTAACCTGATCAATATCTAATCCCAAAAGATGATCCTACTTTCTACCATATCTCTTAAGGCTTATTTCTTGCCTTACATTCTTTTGGATAAACTCATAGTTTCAAAACTTCATTCTTATTATAAGGAGAGGGGTTTAAATCTTGATGGCATCTAGCGGGTTTGGTCTTTCACGGCACTATGGTTCTACTTCCTTTTCATTTTCTTTTTCTATATTTTCATTCATTTATTGCCCTGAACCATTTAATCTTTTCATTCACCCAAAACTCTTAACTAGGTCATCTTATACTCCTTTAAATGCAGCCTTTTTTCCTAAGAATTCCTTTGAATGTTCCTTTTACTTTCAATCCTTTTTCCAACCATTTTCCATGTAAACCCATACCCAAAATCGATTTCCCACCTAGTTATATTCGGTCCAAAAAATGTGAACCAAAACTACATGAGAAACCATTTGTGTTGGCTCAAACCTAACACTTTGTACCAAACTCCTTCCGAAATAAGGCCTCACACACACAAATATCAAACATGGCTTGAAAGAATTCTAGGCTAAAGGTGAGGAAACTATTTGGATTTGCAAGAGTGATACAAAGGGAAAAGTAAAATCCAAGTATGTGTATTCTATCCATGAGTTCAAATGCAGTGCATAAACATGATAATTATGAGTCAAGATTAGGTTCTAATAAGCAATAAATGGCATCAAATCAAAACATGCTTCAATCAAGGCAAAAATATCAAATTTAGCATTCAAAGCATGGATCGATCTTACGTTTTAACAAGCTCGGTTAGCATCAAAAAACTAGTAACTTGGGCATTGGATTTAACAAATGGATCATCAAGCTATTAAAGGCATATTCATCATTGTTCACAAATGCAATGCAATGCAATCCTAAATGCTCCTAATTCTTAATTCATCATTGTTTTTATGATTTTTTTTTTTAATTTTATTGGTTTTTAGATGATTCAAAGACTCAAGAAAGTAAAAAACAAAACAACTCGAAACCATGTTAGATATCCTTCCACTCCCCCAAACTTACTTTTTACTGTCTCGGTGAGAGAAAATTCAAAGAAGAGGACAAGTTAAGACACAACAAAAATGGTGAAAGTTGGAGCTAAAGAATGAAGGAAACTTACCTTGAGGCCCAAAATCAACCATAATTACAACTCTTATTCCTTTGATCAACATCAACCAAAAACACTAAAAGTGAACTAAATAAAGAAAATCAAATTTATGTACAAGGATAAACATGGGAGTGCCTCCCAAATGCACTTGTATTACGTCTTTAGCTTGACGGGGTATACCACTTGTTAGTCACAAGAATCAAATGGTTGAGCTAGCGGTCCTTTGGTCCTTCTCCTATTTTCAAATTATACAATTTGTGCAAGAAGAAACCCAATTGTCCATGCTAGCATGGCCAAATGTTTGACAAAGCAAGTCATCACAATTGAAAGATATTTCCTAAGGTGTTCATTAATGTTCGAATGACTTTGAGGAGTGAATGCATTTGATAAAAAAATGAAGTCAATCTCAAGATTAGTTGAATTTACTAAAGAGTAGTCAACTTTATCCTGAGACTCACATGGTAATTCCATGCATTCGTCAATGAACAAGAAGTTATCTTTTCAATGCAGGCTAATGGAGTAGATGTACCTTCTAGTTGGCTTGGTGGGGTAAAATACATTACCGTCTTAAGAGCATGAGCTTCTCGTATCTCATCGAATGTAATTTCCTTTCCTCCAAGAGCTACTCGTTTTAACAAGAGGTTCACACGCATCATTGCTGCTAGTATCCTCCTAGCTGCTAGTATCCTCCTAGACAGCTCTGGATTCTCTTTGTGTAAAGCATCCGATTGCAACTTTTGTTCGGGCATAAACACACTCATCAAACGCTTCTTCTTCATATTCTTCTCCTTCGAAATATTGTTAACTCATGGGCTCATCAATGTATGATTGATCCCAATCAACATGTGATTGGTCATCATTCCACCAACCATAGTAATTCATGCCCAATGACTTGTTTTCATGTTCACTTTGCCTTGTTGACTCCTTCGTTGCTTATACTTTCAAGAGAATCAAGATACAAACAAACTAAAACGACTAATAACAAAACAAAGTAAAAATTTTTAGTTTTAAACTGAATCTTAATCCTAATGGCTAATTGCATAGATTTCCCGACAATGGCGCCAAATTTATGTTTGCTTTTAGCACACAATTAAATCAACAAATGTAAACATTTGACAATGCAAGCATTTGAGGTTCGAAATCCACAAAGAACCTATAACTAACACATTATAACCATTTGAATCACTTCTAAGCTAAAGCAAGCCAAATTTTGGGAATTAAAAATAAAAGTTAAAAATTTCGGCGACCAGAGTGTCAGACATTCCCGGGATATTGGAGCTGAAAAACCTGGTTATTTTTTATTATACTTGAAACAATCATTGTTTCAACTACATTAGTATTTTAGACTAACACACTAATTTTGTAAAACCGAATTATTATTTATATACTAATATCTTTTTGGTCGTATTAATCGGCTAATGTTTTTTTTTAATATATTATAAATTACATATTTGATTTTTACATAAAACAGCTAAATAAATATGTATATCTTTAATATTACCAAATGATTGCTTTTATATGGCTTTTAGTCACTTTTTTAGTGTATATATTTTTGAGTGTATAATTATATTTGTTTAGTGTATATATATATATATATATATATGTAATTTAAGTATCTAATTATCGAATATACTTATAAATATAGATTTGGTATTTAGGGTTAATTGAATATAATTCCAAAATATATAACACAACATCAATATTAATTTATTGATATTGAATTACTTCTTTAATATTTCTATAATCAGTTTTTATAATCAATAATCAATCAATTATATTATCTTTTTGAAATTTTAATTTTATGTTTTATGGTTTAACATTTTATATGTTTAGTTTTTATATATAAGGTTTAGGGATTAGGGTTAATTTTTACTTTATTTTCTTCTTTTTTCCGACGAATTTTTACTTTATTATCTATGAACATAAATAAGCATAATTTACTGAGTAAATATAGAATTTATTATATCTTCAATACTAAACATAAATTAACATATTTTCGGTAAACTACTAAAGTTAAAATATTTGAACTTCAACAAATTAATAATATTAAGTAATTATATTTGAAATTTCTTTTAAAATAAATATATTTTCCATAAAAATATAAAACCAAATTGAGTTTTGTACTGAGTTTCCTTACAAAGTTAATTACTTACCAATAATTTAAATTTCAAAATTTGTTTGTTAGAAACAAACATTCATTCTTTGTATGAAAAATTAATATAGCTTAAATTTATGGCATATTCATTATGAATATGATGAATTAGTATTTTTCCATTATGATTTTCATCTTTAACCTTTAGAAACAATATCGAAATATAATAATTAGATTAGAATATTTCCATTATGATTTTCATCTTTAACCTTTAGAAACAATATCGAAATGTAATAATATATAATCCCGAGTTTAGTTACATTAAAAATTAATATATCTATCAATTTTTAAATTTCAAAATATTTGTTTGAGATATTGTATTGAATTCAACAACAATAAATTATATGAATGAATATTCTTTGAATTATTTATGTAACACCCGTCTCCCCAACTTTTTTTAGACAGCATGTCACTTAGTACAAAAATCCATTATTTATTCTATAACTCAAATAGGTCTCAAATGTCTTACATACAAATTATTCAAATAAATATAAAAAATAATGGAAAATGATTGAAATTTTTTTATTTAAAGAACGAAAATGAAGACCGAAATAAAATCTTCAAGGAAAAATGGTTACTCGAATCAGGTACTCACGAACTTGGAACTCCTCTGGAAAAAGAGAAAAAAGGAGGGATGAGTTTAAATACTTAGTGAGGAGATCACTTCTGCCCACAGAGGCTCAAAGCTCTACCTTAATTTAAATTAGTCTATCTAAGCACATAAAACAATCATATACAACTTGTATTTTTTAACAAGTTGGACCAATCAGGGTGAACTGCCTGTAACAGCCAATGTTGCACACATCAGCTCAACCATATTCTACCATGGCTCCAGAGCCCCTTGGTTGGGAGACCACGGCCCCTAACTTGATCCTACCTAGTTCGTCAGCGGTTTTTGGGTTCTAACGAACCTGTTGGTCTACTCCAAACCATGTCTATTTCCGTGGAGATTTCCGGCCTGTAGTCCAATTCCTCTGCGTCACAACTCTTTTAGAGACACCTCATAACTCTTTACTTTATTTAATCATTTATTTCGTCAAGAACATTTACTTTCTCAACAACAATGGATATCAGATCTCTCACGAGATGCCACAACACAAGTTCATATTCATATATATTTATTATATTTAGTATTTTCAAACAACTATCCTAATATCACCAAATCATCAAGTACCTTATATTATATCCAATATAAAATATTATTTATATTTATAATATTTATAACCCTAGATAAACTATATCTAAATTAAAGTAAAGCTAAAAACCTCACCTTACTTGGCCGGTGACAGACTCAAAAACGCAGCCAAAAACAAGTTCAACAACTTTCACAACAGAAACCTTCACACACAAGCAACCAGACATAATTAGGATTCATCATGGATGATTCTTTCTGAACAAGCAACGCAATTACATATCAGATCTTACCTAGATTCAAAAGTCTGACGGCTCTGTTGTCTTCATGGCTGTTTCCTCTATCCAAATCCAACAAACACCTGGTCTTCCTTGCACAAATCTAATCAGAAAACGACACTAAAAATGTCAAGTCGAACACAGTAATCAATAACAAAACTCAGAATTCTCCAAGTCTATAAACAGAGACTGACTTGGCACCTTACCTTAAACATGCTATAACTCTCTCAATACTACTCCGATCGACAAAGGGTTTGAAGCTACGGAATCCTCAGAGAAATATCTTTCCAGTCCTATAGAAATCATCAATAGGGGATCAGTAACCGATCCGTTATGGCCCCCGAAAGTTAGAGATTTGGACTAGATTCCTTAGTACTTGGAGGCTACGCTAGGTTGTTCAATCAACTTCGGCGATGGAGATACTTGCTCTGAGGCTCGAGTTTGCAGATAAGAAAAGAGGGAAAAGCTTAGTCAGCACAGATTAAAGGGGTTTAAATAGGAGAAAATATTAGGTTTTGGTGCTAGGTTGAGATGACTCAAACCTTCCTATTTTTGTTCTGAACACTTATGCTCTTTTGATCAATTCCATCAATTCTTTTATTGGGCTTTATGGGCCACAAAATTACTTCTCCAATTACTATGGTTGCGTCTCACAATTTTCCCCCACTTCTAGGAATTTGTTCTCGAATTCGTTATTTCCACTTGTTACGCTCTTGTCCTTAAAGAGCTCTGGATAATCTTCTCTCATCTCCTTTTCTAACTCCCAAGATAACTCATGAATGTCATCTCTCTCCCAGCAAATCTGAACAGTCTTACTTTTCTTGTTCCTGGAGTCAACTTCTCTCCAATTAACAATCGATACCGGTTTTTCTTTAACTGATAGATAAGACTCTAAGTCTTCTGGTGGCTGGGAGATGATGAGCTATGGCTCTTTGAATACTTTGTAGAGCACAGACACATGAAAAACATTATGAAATGCTGCAAGCTCTGGTAGTAGATCAAGCCGATACGCAACAGCTCCAATTCTTTTTGTGATGCGGTAGGGTCCCATGTACCTTGGCTTGAGCTTCCCTCTCTCATCTTCAGGTACACTAAATCACATACCTCAAACTCCAAACTTTTTCACCTTTTATATGCATAGCTTTTCTAAGGGTCATGAGCTTTAGTTAACCGCTTCTTAAGGATCTCTACCTGCTCACTCGTCTCTTTAATTATTGCATACTTCATGTTTTGGCGCTCCCCTATTTATGTCCAACAAAGTGGAGTGTGGCAAGACCGTCATAAAGAGCCTCAAATGGTGGCATACCTATGCTTGCATGATAATTGTTATTATAAGCAAACTCCGCCAATGGTAAGTATCGTTCCCAACAACCTCTCCAATCCAAGATGCAAGCTCTAAGCATGTCCTCTAACGTCTGTATCGTCCTCTCAGATTGACCATCTGTCTGAGGGTGATAAGATGTACTCATATGCACCTTGGTCCCTAAAGCCTTTTGAAATGCACCCCAAAACTCTGACGGAAACTTAGGATTTCTATCTCAAATAATGCTCACTGGTAACAATCTCTTCAACAAATCTCCGAGCTAAGCATTCTGCAGTGTCCGTCTTACTAACAACCAAGAAATGAGCTAACTTTGTAAGTCGATCTATAATTACCTATATTGTGTTCCGCTTACTTAACGTCTTTGGAAGTCCAGTAACAAAGTCCATATGCACAATATCCCATTTCTATTTTGGTAATGGTAACCTCTGCAGAAGTCCACTCGGAAACTGGTGTTTAGCCTTTACTAACTGCCACGTCGTGCACTTTGCCACCCAATTTGCTACCTTTCGTTTCATCTCACTCCAGTGGTAATACTGCTTCAGATCTGGATACATCTTGGTAGAACTCGAATGAATTAAGAAACGTGACTGGTGTGCTTGCTTCAAGATCTCTTCCTTTATATCTTTATCATCATGAACACAAACTCGACCTCTTAAGATATGTTCCCCGTTTTCTGTGGTCTCAAAGCCGACAACTCCAACCTCAACCGATTTCAGTAAAATTGTGAATCTTAGTAGCACTCTTAGGTCTAGACCGATATGAAATCGTATTGATCTTCTCCGGGTCGACTGCAACCTCTTCCTCTGACACAATGTGGCCTGAAAATCCAATCCGCCTATGCCAAAAGCGGCACTGCATCAACTTAGCATATAAATGATGCTCCTGCAGTGTCCGCAACACAATCCCTAAGTGTTTAGCATGCTCCTCCTAACTCTTAGAGTAAATCAAAATGTCATCGATGAACACAATGAGAAACTTGTTCGGATATTCCTGAAACATGTTATTCATCATCTTCTACAAGCGGCAGGGGCATGATAAACTGTGTTTTTGTTGGTTTGTAATCTTTGTTTTGTGTCTTTTATTGAGTCAAAGTATGTGTTTTAGAGTCTTTTAGTCCATTATCGAGTCATTTCAGGTCATTGGTCACATTTGGAGAGAATGAGCTATTTGGAGTGAAAATTAGCATATGGAGATGTAGAATCATGCAGAGGCGTCATAATTTTGGATTTCTTTGAAAGACTTTCCTCCGTTGGATTGAGCTGATATTTTGGCACAAGATAGCCACGGGAGTTAGCTTTCATTTGGCGGTGGTTTAAAGGCATTTAGACAAGTGGTTAGAAAGATATGCCGTTTTTACTGAAAATATGTCATTTTGGACCGGTCCTGCGAGAAAACCAGAAATTTTCCATATTTCGCCCGGTTCAATTTAAGTTGTACTAAATTCGATTTTTGGAGACTATAATTAGGTTTTTGCTTCTGTTTACAGACATATTTTCATTCTTATTCATAGCCGTCTTTTTGTTTTCTCTCTGGAACTTCAAGCACAGTGATTTTCATTGTTTTTCTACAATTTGTTCTTTTCTATTATGTCTGAGTAGTTCTCTAATCAAGTTTAGGGTTTTCTAGGGATTTTGGGAATCAATGAATTAGGGATAAATAGGCTTTAATCTTACTGTGTTCTTCATCTATAGTTGTTCGTAATGCCTAAGTTAGATTAGTTACCTAGCTTATGATAATAGGTTGTTTAATGCACCAAAAGTGAATGTTTAAAAGCCTGAAAGAACTTAGATGAGCAAATTGTCCTTAGCCAACGAAAGCTGATGTTAAGGCAATTTGTAAACTTTTCAGACTTCCTTGATAATGCGTGTTTAGAATTTTAGGACCAAACAACAGTTTAGGATTCTAGGTTGCTAGACATAGTAGTCGACGCCACGACAGTGGGTTTGCTATACATTTGTGTTCTATGTTCGAGAATTGAACTTAAACTTGTCCTGAATAGTTCCCTGATTTAGATTTTTGACTTCCCGATGAATTTCCTGGACTTGATGCTTTTATCTATCTGAATTTACATCGTTTTTGCTTTATTTATTTATTTGCTATCACCACAAACACTTCGTTTGTCTTAGCTTGAGTTTTGATCTAGAGATTGATAGTGTAATAACTTGGTCTTCGTGGATTCGATCCCTAAAGTACTACTTCGTTTTGCTGTGCACTTGCAGTAGGATTATAGGGTTAAAACTCTGTGTATTAAGTTGTTGGCACCGTTGCCGGGGACTAATTGTGTTTCCTTTCGATCTACGATCAGATTTTAGTCTAAGATTTCTTTTACTTACGTTTTTATTTTTGTTTCTTTTTATTTCAGGTTTATGGTAAGAAGAAGTCAGGACTCTGAACATCTTCTAAACTTTGACAACGAGACACTTGCGAGATTGGAAAGAGAGAATCGCAGAGATAAAGAAAACAGTGCTACGATGAACAATCAACTTCCTGACGATGTTCACGTCAACAATCTTGATCTGCAGGATCCTAATCCAGTGATTCCACAAGATGCTGCTACAGTTGAGCAGTTGAGACAGTAGATTGCAGACCTGCAGAGGCTGCACCGATAGCAGAATGTCCACCCTCCTCAGCGTCGTACCATAGGCGATCTAGACATGCTTCATCATTTCTACCAGAATAGATCTGCCATAGTTTCTCCTCCTGTACAAGGACATGATTATGAGATCAAGCCTCAGCTGATCACTCTGATCAAGCAGTATCTCTTCCATGGTCTGCCTGCTGAGAATCCAATGGACCACATTGAGAACTATGAAGACATGTGCAGTACAACCAGCTCTAATGGAATACCTCTAGACTACATCAAGTGCAAGTTGTTTCAACAATCTTTGGGAGGCAAAGCACTTAGATGGGTGAAATCTCTTGCTCCAGGATGTTTGACTACTTGGGAGGAAACTAGAGCTGCATTTCTGGATCACTTCTACACCAAGTCAAGGACTATTGCGATGAGGAACAAGATTACTACTTTCCAGCAGAAATCTGGTGAGTCATTCTGTGAGGCATGGGAAAGGCTTTGGGAGTTCATGAGAGATTGCCCACACCATGGGTATAGCGATGAGAAGATTCTCAACATCGTCTATAGAGGAGTCGAATGGGAATACAAGAATTCTCTGAATGCTGCTAGAAATGGAGACTCCATGAAAAAGACAGTGGATGAAGCATTTACCCTTATTGAGAACTTAGCTGCAAGTTCCAGTAATCGCTGTCAAGAGTATGACCGTTCAGTGCGTGTCAACAGTTTTGAGACTCATAGGATTGATGAGCTGAATGCCAAGATGGATATGTTGCTCAGGGCTAATCAGAGAGGAGTACAACAGTGTGATGAATATGGAGAAGTTGCTTTTGCTCAGGGATTCCAGGAAGAGCCTGAAGAGTTGAAGGATGTTAACTATGTGACTTGGCAAGGATATAGACAGAACAAAGGGTACAATCATCATAATCTGTCTTACAAGAGCACTAATGTTGAGAATCCTCAGGATCAGGTCTATCCACCAGCTGCCCAGACTTCACAGTATCAGGGAAAATCGCTCGTACAAAATTCCAACGTTACTGCATTTTCTCAGGGAAATCAGGGGCAGAGGAGTTTTGGCCATAATTTTCAGAGATAGAATTTCATGCAAAATCCGGGCACATGTCAGAGTTTTCAGATATCCTTCATGCAAAAATCAAGCATGAATAATTCTCAACCTGCTTTCACACCATTCCAGCAGCCTGCTCCACCACAGTATCAACCACCATCAAACACTTCTACCAACTCCCAGGATGAGTTGAAGACTCTCATGCAGCAGGTCCTTCAGAACCAGTAGAAGTCTAACATGGAGATCAATGTCAAAGTGGATGGAATCAATGCTAAAGTTGATGGGATCAATGCCAAAGTAGATGAGATCAATGCTAGAGTAGATGGGATGTACAATGACTTGAATGGCAAGTATGAAGCGGTTTGTACTCACATTTAGAAGCTGGATACTCAAGGTGTGCAGACTGCTGGAGCAATTCAGAGACCTCCAGTAGCTTTACCTAAAAAGGGAGAAAGGAACCCTAAGGAGTTTTGTCATGCCATCACCCTCATGAATGGCAGAGTGCTTGAGACAGTTGGAAAGAGAAGCACCATTGATGATGTTGTGATCGATTTGGAGGAAGGTACCAAAGACAATGAGGAAGTTTCTAAGGATCAGGATGAGCCTTCACCAGCTGTTTCCGAAGAGACTCCTCCAGTTGTTCAGCGAGTTTATGTGCCTAAGGTTCCATATCCTAAACCTCCAAAGAAGTCACAAAAGGATTTAGAGGTAGCTAAGTACAAGGCGATGCTAGATGATCTTACTGTGAAACTACCCTTGGTTGATGCAATTCAGATGATTCCTCCTTTGAAGAGCTATGTCAAGAAGCTTCTTGCAAACATGCTTACTGGAGAAGATGGAGTCATGATGGTGAACAAAGACTGCAGTGCTGTTCTACAGAACAAGAGGATCAAGAAAGAAGAAGATCCAGGGAAGTTTGTTCTCTCTATTCAGATTGGACATATGACTTTTTCTTGCTCTCTTTGTGATTTGGGATCTAGTGTCAATCTGATGCCTTATTTTGTTGCAAAGTGCCTTGGCTTTACTGAGTTCAAGCAGACCAAGATCTTTTTAGTGTTTGCAGATCGTTCAGTGAAGCTTCCTGTAGGAGTTCTTGAGGATCTTCAGTTGCAGATAGGCAATTTCCTGGTGCCTACTGATTTTGTTGTCCTTGAGCTAGAAGAAGAGACTAAGGATTCACTCATCTTAGGAAGACCTTTCCTGAAGACCGTTGGAGCTACCATCGATGTAAAGAGAGGACTCATAGACATCAATCTTGGCGACATTGTGATGCAGTTCGAGGTGAACAAGATACTGAAGAGACCCATGCTAGATGGACAGACATTCATTGTTGATGATTCAACAGAGATCGCTGAGGAGATGACAGAGGAGATTCTTTCAGACGATCCACTTGAGATTGCTCTAACTATAGATGAGAGTGAGCACGGTTTCCTCGATGCTGATGCAAGTGGCTATGCAAAAATGCTGGATTTAAGCCAGCAAATAGGGAAGATTGTCTCTTTCATCTCCTTAGATGAGCATTGAAGCAGCCACTTGTGCCTACTGAGAGTCCATGGAGTAAACTGAAAGCTCCAAAGGTATAGCTGAAAACGTTTCCAACAGGGCTAAGGTACGCTTTTCTTCATTCACGCCTCCATCTTTATTCGATAGATCTCTTTGAGATCTCCTTTGTGAAACCCTAGTTGTCGTCGCTGGCTTGCCGCCGCTTCAAGGAAGAGATCTGAAGGGCTTGATTCAATTCACCTTCTAGATCTATCTATCCATATCTCTCACAGAGATCTGCTACAAACAGGTGTTGTGCTGCATCATTTGGTATTAGAGCCAAGAGATCGACTTCTACTGCTCGGTCTTCGATATGTTGCCGCCAGGGTGTTACCTTCTCCAAACGTCCGCTGCAACACAAGGAGGTAACCCTAATCACATCTCGTTTTGTTCTGGTTATGACTCGATCTACTTTTAATCGAGTCGCTACTTTTGACGAGATCAACGAGCTTGCGAAACGGACATCGCAAGTTTTTTCTACAGTGTGCAGAAACCTAGGTTTGTCGTGTAGTGCTTCTCCCACAGCCTTGAGAGGTGATGCACGTCCCACACCACTAGCCGTCGTCACCAGCCATGGAGACAAGTCTTGTGGTGCAGATCTAGTTGAAGGAGAGCCCCACAACTTCATTCATCCGCTTGGAAAGTGTAAGGATCACATCGATCTGAACCCTAGAGGAGATGAAGGTGTCTATCATAACACAGTGAGGCTCAAGGAGCGAGAAGGAATATGTTGGAGTGTAGCTGAAACGTACCAGCCACAAACTAAGGAGCCGGACTCAGAATATGCTCTTCAAAAATGTTCAACCGATGACAGACAGGATATACATGTACTCTTTTACACGTCCCGGGCGACTCATAGCGAATCTGGTAATGATTTAAATTTCTCTTTTTCGTGGGTCATATATGGATCTACTTCGAGTCTTATTTTAATTAGGGAATTAACAGGCACATGACCCATTAGGTTTAGGGTTCCTAGAGTCATCCTAGAAAAGCCTATAAATATGTAACTCATTGCATCAATAAAAATTAGAACTTAAACAAAAATCACAAAGTTCCTTTTTGAGAGAGAATCTCAAAACCCTTAAAACCCTAGCCGTCGTTTAGAGAGAGAATCTCTACAAGACTAGAAGTCAGGTCTGATTGATCTCTTTTGAGATCGATTATTGAGCTGAGTCTTGCACAAGTGAATCTCGAGTACTTATGTAAGCAGGGTCCCTGTAGATATACATCAGATCTATAGGTTAAGCTTAAATTTATCCTTCTTTTCTTCATCGCCATCTTCTCATCTCTTCATTCACGCCTCCATCTTTATTTGATAGATCTCTTTGAGATCTCCTTTGTGAAACCCTAGTTGTTGTCGCTGGTTCGCCGCCGCTTCAAGGAAGAGATCTAAAGGGCTTGATTCAATTCGCCTTCTAGATCTATTTATCCAGATATCTCACAGAGATCCGTTGCAAATAGGTGTTGCGCTGCATCACATTTCCTGCTGCAATTAGCCAAGTATCTTTAATACTATTGAAGAGTCTATCAGCATGATCAAAGTGACCGCCTTGCAACTTCTGATTTTTAGTACTAAAGCAAAGTGTAGGCATATAATTTTTAATAAAAGGGTGATGCAGGCAAATAATTTTTAATAAACAAACAATTGGAATTGTAACCAATCTGTAAACCAAATCTGTTAAACAAATACTAAAAAATATGTAATACTAACCAACGTTGGAAACAAAAAACCAAACATAACCAAAACAATTTCATTTCCAAATTCAAACCAAAAATCGACTTCTAATCAGTCTTTAACCCAAATCGATGGAATAAGTAGCAAAACAAACCTTAACAATTTTAGCAAAAGACACGAACGATTATCTGAATCAAATATGTGATCTATAATCGAAATACTTCACCACAAAATACAAATAATTATTATACAAAACAGACCTTAAAAATCCAGAGCAAAAATAATGATTCTGTAACAAGCATCTAGAATAAAACAAAGTAAGAATAGAATAGAAACTAAAATTAAAACCTATAATAACATAGATCAAACAAGCGATTTAAAAACTATACTAACAAATTAAAAACTAAATCAAAATGTAGAACAACAAAGTAACTACCTAGATACGATGCTAGAAGCAACATAGAACATAAAGAGGAAATATCAAAATCAAGTGAAAAAAACTAAAAAGGAAAGATAGTTTATATGGTTGCTTTGACATGGTTGTGGAGAGGAGAGGTTCATAGGTTGCCAATAGTTGAGGAAATCGCCGGCAATGAGAAAGTGGCCGTCGGAGAAGTGAGAGAGACTTGGATGTCTTTATCGTCACCGTCACAAAGAATTTTGAAGAGCATGCGTGTTGAGGACAATTGATAGGGTAAATATCTAGGGAAAACAGAAATTCCGTCTGGATTCGTCTGGATATTTTTAATTACCGGTCCAATTTGTAATAAATGCTCCTCATTTATTTTTCCTTTTCCCCTGTCGATCGGAAACCGTTCATTACAATATGATATATTCTATCAATTTCAGACGCTTCATGACGGATATTACGTTATATCTAAAACTGTCACAAACCTTCTAAATTTACTGATGAAATCAAGACGGTTTAAGACACTTTTTCCGCTGTTACATTCGGTTTATAAACCGTGACGTTTTCATTAATATTTTTGACGGATATTTTTGCTGACCCCAAAGAGCAGCTTTTGCTAAAACTCGAGCAGTTTCTTGAAAACTTGCTTCTGATTTTCGTCTGATTTGGCCATTTCTTACACTTCTTGTAGTGTAAGAGGTGGGAGACAAATAAGGTAAAACAGAACAATTCATGATCTGCAGTAAAACCAAGCAGGCACAAGAAGATTAAGTGGAAGAAACATAACAAGGTTGTATATTAAACCAAATATGCAAAGAAGCTAGTCTCAAACCTGAGTTATAAAAGTCTTTGAACCAACAAAATCTTCTATTTTTTTCCAGTCACGCTCAAACCTAAAGAACTAAAGAAATCACCAGCATCGAATTAAGAGCACTATAAGATTTAAAAGTAACGAATCATTAAAATATATATTGCCCGTTCTTGTAATCAAATGACGTAGGATTTGACATGTCTAGCACAACAACATTGCCAAGATAAATTACAACCAGCAACTATCATACTTTATTGTCACTATCTGCAATTAAATCCTTGTAGCAATAACAAATCAATTATTCTTTTTTTACATGAACAACCAAAAACAAATCAATCATACTATATTGTCACTATCCGCAATTAAAAATCTTCACATAAACTACCCAAAACCAAAAAAAAAGTTTGAAGAGGTACACGAGCAACAATAGAGGAACGAACCGTGCGAAATTGATTATCGAGACCATAGAGAAACTAATGTAGCTTGTCCTCCTCACGATAAACCTCTTGTATGGTTCTGAGATTACACGTACATTTGCCACATTGACACAATCTCAAAGGGCGGTGAGCTGAGAGATTATCCCAAATCTGATTCAATTTTCCAAAGTAGGATTCAGTGGCCAAACCTCGTTGTTTGCAGCAAGCGAGTTCTGCTTTTAGTTGTTGCAACTTGGATCCATTCATGACCGAGAATCTCTTCTTTAGATGATTCCACAGATAAGATGAAACCTCTCTATGCGTAATAGTGGAACAAAGAGCAGGTTTAATCGTCATACGGATCCAAGAGACAATCAAGGCTTGGATCGTTGATGTCCACTCTCTAAACACTCAAATAATTACAACAAATGTGAACAATCATGACATTGCAAGCATTTGAGGTTCAAATTCACAGGGAATCTAGAATCAACACGATATAGGGTTGCAAGGCGTAGACTTGAGCTAGAGAGGTAAATATGATTTTTAGGAAACTAAAAGTACTCAAATTAAACAAGAAACAAACTCAATCAAAGACAAACAAGAAAACAAAATAAGATAAGACTAAAGCAATAGATTTAAGGAAAGACAAACAATTCAGGGGAAAATGATCAAATCAAGATGCATAAGATGGAACCATCCTAGGGCATGGCCAACAAGACTAGAACAACCCACTCTCATGGCATTGAACCCTTTGCTAAGAAATCAAATAATCAATCAAGCTAAACTCTCATTTGCCAATTAAAAGCTTAAGAAGCATTAACAATCAAGCTCACAAAACCCACTTTCCACTCTAGCATCAAGTCTTATTCGCTAGGAAATGAAAGCTCACAAAAGACTCATTCATGCATTTCATCGAACATCTTTCGGACGATAAACTTCCTAGCATATATATCTGAATGGCCAGTACAAATCTAGCATTAAGAACACCCTAAGTGAAGAAATCAAAATATCTAACAACCTAAACTTCAAGATCTAACCATCAACCCCAGGAATCTTCCTAACCTCCAACCTATCATTTCACTACTCACTCATAGAGAACAAAGAACAAAATAAACAAGAAAGGAAAATAGAAGACATAAACATAATGAGAAGAGATAAGAGAATAAAAATAAAATTCTTTAATACATAGAAAATGATATACAAAGATCATCATCCCAATGGGGTCTCTAACTATTCTTCCTCTCTCTAACGCTCTCTCTCAAGTGGCTGCTCTAAAAATGATCATAAGAATGTCTTTTCACCCTTAGACATTAGGGTCTTAAGATTTTAAAATGAGTTGGATCGACCCGGGATAAACCGGGTCGAATACAAGTGAATAAAACAGAAAAAGGTGTGCTTGGACTGTGTCACAGCCATGATCACTTATGCAATGTCCGTGTTCACTTGGAACGTCAAAAATGGTCCGTGTCGCGGCCGTGCTCACTTATTGTTCGGTGGAAGGTGCTTTCGTCGCGGTCGCGACTGAGTAAAATTGCCATATCTTCTTGACTGCTTGTCCAAGGCCTTCAAACCACCACCAAATAAAAAGTTTGAATTCGATTTACCTTTCCTTTTTACTTACCAAGGTTTTCTTCCACTTTAAGTAATATATGTTGGTCCATCGGTAGTCCAATACCACTTATGTCTCTTGATTCTGGTTTTCTGGTCTCCGAGATGGAGACAAGGAAGAAGGGGAAATCTGGATGACTACACCATATCCTGGAAGGCTTCATCTTTGTCGTATGATGTGCTCTCCAGCAACTCTGGTCCTAGCCAGATCTAGGTAAAACCTTCCGCTGAACCTTTGCGCTGAATCTCCTTACCCTTTAAATCTCAGGAACACTCTAGCTATATGCTAAGAACTTTCAAAATGAACTGTAACTACGCTCAACCACCAAGATGAACCGTAACAACAAATCAAAGAGGGGAGTCTCAGACCCATCCCAATCTTCTCCCTTAGCCATTCTAGCATGGAACTGTCAAGGGATTGGAAACCCTGTGACAGTCCATAGACTCAAGGAACTCAACAAAGACTTCAATCATGATATTTTGTTCTTTATAAAGACAAAAGACCAAGACTCTACAGTTGAAAAATTTGTAGATCAACTAAATTTCTCCCACATATTTTTACTAACCCCTGGGTGTGGTGGCTTAGCAGTCTTGTGGAGGCAAGATATCGATATTGAAATCATGTATTCTTCACATATTGTAATTGATAATCAAGTCTATGCTCAAGAAAAACGCTTCTTTGTCTCGTTCATCTAAAGTGAAACTGAAACATCTAACAGAACAATGGTTTGG
The DNA here is from genome assembly GCA_009757365.2 of Lepidium campestre. Taxonomy (NCBI): domain Eukaryota; kingdom Viridiplantae; phylum Streptophyta; class Magnoliopsida; order Brassicales; family Brassicaceae; genus Lepidium; species Lepidium campestre. The sequence goes on along the minus strand of WJSH01000029.1, from coordinate 147,596 downwards.
AATAACCTAAAGCAACTTGCAGAATCTCGAGATGCAGCCTGGTTTTTAACTGGCGATTTTAATGAAATACTAGACAATTCTGAAAAACTGGTGGTCCGCACCGAGCAGGGAGCTCCTTTATTCCATTCAGATCATTTATTTCAGAAGGGGATCTTTTCGACTTGAAGCATTCAAGCAACTACCTATCCTGGAGGGGAGTTAGGCACAACCACATTATCCATAGCAGACTAGACCGAGCTGTAACGAACAGTAAATGGAATGAAATGTTTCCTACATCTAGAAGTCAATATCTAAGATTTGAAAGCTCTTATCACAAACTTATCATCACCTTTACCCCTAATTTCAAGAAGAAGAAATGTCTGTTTAGATATGACAGACACTTAAGGAACAATGTAGATGTCAAAGAACTAATCACGAAAACATGGTCGAGTAATTCAAGCCTATCCGTTTCAAGTCGAATTCAACAATGCAGAACAACTCTTGTTCAATGGAGCATAGAGAAATCTAAAATAGAAGAGACTTAATTGAACAGGAAAATAAAAGCCTAGAGAAAGCTATGTCAAGCGACTCCCCTTGTGAGGTGAAAATCATTAAGTTAAATGCAAAACTGAAGCAAGTTTACGAAGATGAGGAGGAATTCTGGAATCTATACAGTAGACAACAATGGCTCCAACTTAGGGATAGGAATACCGGCTTTTTCCACGCCTCTACATGAGGGCGAAGAGCCGTGAACAGAATCTCAGTTCTTGAAACCGAGGAGGGCACACATTTGTACCAGGAAGAATTATTAGCCACAACCATATCTCATTACTTTCAGATTTTATTCACAGGCCAACCTCTTAACATTGAAAAACTAAGCAAAACAGTGGAAGAAGCTTTGCAACCAATTCTCTCAGACAGTACAAGGGAAAACCTTGCAAAATATTCCCATGGAGGCAGAGATTAGAACAACAATTTTTAGCATCCATCCGGACAAAGCTCCAAGTCCTGACGATTTTTCAGCAAGCTTTTTCTCTTCCGGCAAAATGCCCAAAACCATAAATGAAAGACATATCACATTTATCCCCAAAATCAAAGGGCCAAAGAAAGTTTCCAACTACAGACCCATAGTTCTTTGCAACGTGTTCTATAAGACCATTTCCAAGGTCCTGGCTATGAGACTAAAACCAATCCTAGGCACCCTAATTTCCAAAAATCAATCAGCCTTTGTATCAGATAGAACCATATCTAACAATGTCCTCATCACTCACGAAATTCTGCATTGTCTAAAATCATCAACAACAAAAAAGCACACTCAAATAGCAGTCAAAACAAACATGACAAAGGTTTATGTTAGACTCGAGTGAAGCTTCATCAAGAAAGTCCTACAAAGATTAAACTTTCCATAGATTATTATAAAGTGGAATATGAGCTGCATCTCAACAGTATCCTACTCTTTTCTCCTAAACGGATCAGTTAGGGGGAATGTCATCCCAACTAGAGGAATAAGACAAGGCGACCCTTTGTCTCCCTACATTTTTATTTTATGTAGTGAAGTCCTATTCGGGCTATGTAAAGAAGTGATGTTTGCTTTTTAAACAACCAAATAAATACAACAAATGCAAACAAGTATGACATTGTAACATTTGAGGTTCGAATCCACAGAGAGCTTAGAACTAACACGATAAGATTCCAAGGAATCAACTTGAGCTAAAGAAAATAATAGACTGGGTTTTCAAGCAACTTAATGAAAGCAAGCAAACTAAAAACAGGACAAGCTATAAATGATTTAAAAGCAATGGATCTAGGGATAGGTAATTGATCTAGTGGGATAACAAACAACTCAAGAAGCTAAAGGTTTTAACTAACAAGCACCATCCTAGGGCATGAGGCTCATTCAATCTAGATCAACCCACTCTCATGGCGTTGACCCCTATGCGATCAATAGGTTAAGCTAAACTCTCATTTGCTCTCCTACAGTCTCAAGCATTAACACACAATCTCATAAAAACCACTTTCCACCCTAACATCAACTCTCATTGGCTAGGGAAGGAAAGCTCACAAAAAGACTCTTTCAAGACTTTCATCGAACACCTCTCGGGGGATATCTTTCCCACCATCAAGGTTATTAGTTGATCGAGCTAAACCTAGCATTGAGAACATCTTAAGTGGAGGATCTACAGATCTAACAACCTAGCTTCAAGAATCATTTATTAAACCCCTAGATCTACCTACCCTTCAACCCATTAGATGACTACTCACACATATTCAAACAAAACTCAACATGAACAACAAACAAACCCATAATAAAAAGAGAAAAGAGGAAAGGGTTAAGAAGAAACTCTTTTTGATTGATGAAACAGAGAAATGCTCATAAATTCATCCAAGATTTTTCCTTGTTCTTCCTCAAATCTCAAGTCTCTTAAGCAAGATTCAAAGGATAAAGATTTAAAAAACTACTCAAAGGGGAAATTTATGTTGTGTCTCTCCAAAATCCATAGGGTTTTGGGCTTTTATATTGTTGCCAAGAAACCCTAAAAATGAACCGACTTAAAATGAAATAAAAGGCCTTTGCGGCCTAGGACCGACTGGTCGCGGGTTCGGATCAGGCGGTCGCGGTCTCGCCTCGGCCGGTCGCTGGATTTTGAGTCATGGCTCTCTTCTTGGGTCTGGCCGGTCGCGTTTCGTCTTTGGCCGGTCTTCACTTAGGCTCGGTCGGTCGCTGGGGCGTACGTCGAATCATACAACGATGCCGGGCCGGTCGTCTCTGGGGTTCAGCCGATTTTGATCCGTCCTCGGCTGATCGTCCATGAGTGGTCGGTCCCGGCGTGAGTCCGGCCGGTCGCGGGCCGCTGCTTCTTCTCTAGTTTTTGGTTTGGTCCTTCTCTTGTTTCTTCTTCCTTCTTCAACTTCACAACTCCATCTTCCACTAATTTTCTTTATTCCATCCTCCACTCTTGTCCTTTTCAAAGTGCTTTGAATCATCTCAATCACCACTGATCTCCAATCCACCTAAATAAGATTCAAAAACACAAAATATACGACTCTCTAGTTCTAAGACTCTAAGTGATGATATGAATGCAACACTACAATAAAATGAGTAAACATGAGACCTAGCTAATGCAAAATGATCTAAAAAATGCATGATAATGAAGCTATTTACAGTGTATATCAAGAAGCACAAAACCAAGGCAGATTAGAAGGCATTAGAGTTAGCAAACAAAGCCCTATAATCAACCATCTTCTATTTGCTGATGACAATATGGCCTTGACTAGAAAGTGTTTTTAGAGTATTTTTTAGTTTTTCTTTTTGGATAAACTACGTTTTAGTCAATCACGATTTTGTAGAAATAGTTATTGAAAAACTAGTTTTTAGTAGTTTTTTCAAATCTAACGTAAAAACCAAAAATTACTTTTTAGTGGTTTTTGCCAACATTAGTGTGTGTTTTTAATTTTTAATTTTGGAACAAAATTAAAATTATTTAATATATTATTCTGTTTAGTTAATTTGATTGCTTTTTCCGAACAAAATAAAAAATACACCAAGGATTGCAATGGAGTTACTTGTTTATAAGTTGTCTTGCTTTTTTTTTACGTCCTATTTTATTTTTTATTTTTTAAATTTAATATTGTATTTCAAATAAGTTTAAAAAAAAAATTTTAATAAATATTAAAAAACAAACTATGGGTAAAAACCAAAAACTATAAAAATTGTCATTCATACTTTTAAAAACTAAAACCCCTCCAGAAACTAAAAGCTAAAACCTAAAAACCAAAAACTAAAAACTAAAAACCAAAAACTAAAATTCTAAAACAACTTTGCCATTCATGGCCTATGTTCTTTTGCAAGGCATCAAACAATTGTTGAAAGGAACTAAAACTCATCCTAAAGAGATACAAAAAGATATCCGAACAGAAGATTAATGAGCTTATATCGTCGATCTCATTCTCGAAAAAGACATCTGAATTGGATAAAAGGAGAATAAAGACATCTTGAAGATATAAAAGGAAGGTGGAATGGGAAAATACCTCCATTTTGTCAGAAGGAAGAGAGATCTCTTTGCTTCAATAGCTGACAGAGTGAGACAAAAAGCAATTAGTTGGAAAAATAAATTCCTTTCCCATGCAGGGAAACTAATTATGCTTAAATGTGTGCTTGCAACAATCCCATCATACGCATGTCATGCTTCCTACTACCTATCTCCATGTGCAAAAAGATTCAGTCCATTCTAACAAGATTATGGTGGGATTCTCATCCAGAAAAACACAAAGTATGTTGGGTTTCATGGAATGAACTAGCTCAACCTAAGTCGATATGCGTGCTAGGCATTAAAGACATACAAAGTTTTAACTCAGCTCTCCTTGCCAAGCTTAGTTGGCGAATCCTTAAGAGACCAGAATCACTTCTTGGCAGAACTCTTTGAGGAAAATATTTCCATGACTCAAATTTTCTCCACCGTAAGCCATCATCAGTTATATCCCACGAATGGAGAAGCATTCTAGCGGGACAAAAGGTTTTAGAAGGTAATTCAGTTAGCCTATGGAGTGACGACTGGCTGGACCACAAATCCATTTTTCAACCTATCGGACCTGCCCCAGCGGATTCTAATAATTTCAAGGTTAAGGAGATATTCCTAGAGAACTCAAGAGTTTGAGACAGAGAAAAAATTAGATCAATTCTTCCACAATATGAAGAAAAGATCCAAGGCATATAACCTAGTAAATCGGGTGGTAAAGATAAGCTAATTTCGATTTATGGTGCAGCGTGACACTGAGTTCAGCTCAACCTCTTGATCGAATATATCAAAACGGACTTGCATCTTGTCTAGAACTCGCAGTTCACGTGGCAAGAAAATAGTTTGTGAGACAAGTCTCGATTTTTTATTCATAAAACGGCCAAAAGAAAATTTAAAAAGACTAGGAATTTATATAGGAAACCCTAGGGTTTCTTTAGACACTTATTGGGTCTAAAACAAAAAGCTCAACTTATTAAATAATTAAATAAACAATTAGAACCTAATAAAAAGCCCTAGAAAAGAAAAAACCCAATAGGGTTTATTAACTAAAGCAAATGACTGAAAAGGTCGTGACTCATTCTCCATAATCGTCCGTCACGTGGAGAGGTGCAGCTCACGCTGCACCAGATCCTTCTGGGTCTGAAAGATTCGCCTCTGAATCTAATGGCTCTTCATTAGGGACAAACCTTCTAAGATGTCGAACATTGAAAACATCCAAAGAAGTCACATCCGGTAAGGCTAGGCGATAAGCATTATCATTGATCTTGGTGATGACTTCAACAGGTCCAAGTCTATTAGCCATTATCTTGTTGTACATCCATGTAGGTACCCGGTATTTAGTTAAATTCACCCACACAAAGTCTCCTTCCTCAAAGACTAGGTTACGCCTCTTCTGGTTCTTGGCTTTCGTGTACTTCTCGGTGTTGACCTCTAGATTCTGCTTTGTTTGTTGATGTACCTATTGCAGCTTCTCTACAAACTCGGCAACAATACCATGGATTCGTGTAGTCTCTGGAAGAGTACTCAAATCAATGGGAGTGTGAGGCATAAACCCGTAGTTGATCTGAAATAGAGCAAATTCCGTGATCCTGTTGACAGCATGATTATGAGCGAATTCAGCTTGAGGCAAAAGCGAATCCCACGTCTTTATCTTCTCGCCCACTAGACACCTTTATAAGTTAGCCAAGGATCTGTTGACCACCTCAGTCTGCCCAACCATCTAGGGGTGGTACGCAGAACTCATATCCAAGCGGGTATGGAGCATTTTCCATAAAGACCTCCAAAAATGTCCGAGAAACCTGGAATCCCTGTAAGAAATAATAGACATAGGCAATCCATGCAATCGATACACTTCTCGAAAGAATAGACTAGCTACTTGTACCGCATCTGTATTTTTACGGCAAGAGATAAAGTGAACCATCTTGGAGAATCGATCAACAACCACAAAGATCGAATCGTGTCCCCTCTGAGTCTGAGGTAAGCCAAGCACGAAATCTATGCTTAAATCGGTCCACGGCTGAGTTGAATTTGGTAGAGGCATATACAAACCAGCATCTAGAGCCCCTGCTTTTGATTATCGACAAATCGAACATCTCTCGACAAAGCGCTCTACATCTCGCCTTAGAGATGGCCAGAAGTACGAGCTGGAGACCAGCTGAAGCATGCGATCTCTACATACGTGTCCTTCATTGTGTAGCTCCGAGATCAGCTGCAACCGCAAACTACTCTCCGGGATACATACGCATACTTCATAGAACAAGAAACCGTCATGCAGTGTGTACTCACTTGTCCTTCCAGCTGTGGCATCTTCGAAGATCCTTTTAAAGAAAGGGTCGGTAGGATACATCTCTGCAAAGGTACTAGGGACAGAAAGCCACAGTATAGCAAGTGAGGAGGCCCTCCGACTTAGTACATCAGCAACTTTGTTAGTAGCTCTAGAAGTGTGCTTGATGACAAAAGTGAATTGCTGCAAATATCCTAACCACCTAGCATGCCACGATGACAACCTAGAATGACTGGTCAGATGTTTCAGGGAATCGTTATCAGTATAGAGCACAAACTCCTTGTGAAACAGATAGTACCTCTAATGCTTCACAGCTTGAACAAGAGCATAGAACTCAATGTCATAAGCACTGTAGCGAGTACGGGCCCCACTAAGCTTCTCACTATATAATGAAACTGGCTTCCCTTTCTAGCTTAAGATAACACCAATGCCAATCTTAGAGGCGTCACTATGAAGTTCAAACACGATAGTGAAATCCAGTAAGGATAACACCGGGGCGGAGGTGAGCTTCGCCTTGATTTCTTCAAACGCGGAGAAAGCTTCATCTATCCACTTAAACGATCTCAAGCGCATGCAATCCGTAATGGGTGCCACTATGGTACTGAACTTTGGCACAAACCGCCAATAAAAAGAGGTGATACCATGGAAGCTCCGTACCTCCATCAAGTTGGTCGGTGTCGGCCAAGACTGTATGGTTGTCAACTTCTGAGGATCCACAGATAATCCTCTCGCAGAAACTATATAGCCGAGAAAGTGCATTGTATCTATCCCGAACTCGCACTTCTTGGCAGTCGCATACAGTTTCTTATCTTTTAGAACCTTCAAGATCTCTCGAATATGCTCAATATGCTCTTCCCACGTCAGGCTGAATATAAGTATGTCATCAAAGTAGACAACATTAAACTTACCAATAAACGGCCAAAGGGTTTGATTCATCACTCTCATGAAGGTATTGGGGGCATTAGATAGTCTGAATGGCATTACTAACAACTCATAGAGCCCTTCGCGTGTTTTGAAGGCTGTTTTCCACTCATCTCCGGGACGAACACGAATTTGATGGTAACATGCTCTTCAAATCCAACTTAGAGAACACCCTAGTGTGGCCAATCTGATCCAACAAATCATCAAGTCTTGCTATCAGAAAACGGTACCTTACAGTGATCTTATTGATGGCTTTGTTGTCCACACATATCCTCCATTATCTATTCTTCTTTGGAACCAGCAACGCAGGTACATCACACAGACTAAGGCTCTCTCGAATGAACTCCTTAACCATGAGTTCTTCCACTTGCCTCCTCAGCTCTTCATGCTCGGCGGGACTCATGCGGTAATGAGCTCGATTAGAGTGTCCTGCTTTAGGAATCAAATCAATGTGATGTTGAATATCCCTCAGTGGTGGCAACCTTGGTGGTAAGTCTTCTGTAAAAACATCCCTAAACTCTTCAATGATGGGATCTAAGAGCTTTGGAACCGCGACATCTAGTTCAGCTCCGGGTGTTGTAGCAACTAATGTATACACGACTCCTTCCTCTTTCGTGGCAGCTTCAAACATCCCTCACGTCAACAAAGTTACACGAGTCAGAGAATCCTCCACGAGTTGGATCGGTGTTGGCTTCAAGGTGAACTTACGTTTATTCCAACGAAAAGTATAAGTGTTCAGAAATCCATCATGAACTATCTTCCTGTCGAAAGCCCCAGGCCTACCAAGTGAAGATGATATGCATCCATTGGAACTATATCACAATAGATGGCATCCTTATAAGCTCCTCGAATCGAAAATATGACTAAAGCTTGTTTAGTCACTTTCACTTCATTCTCCTTCTGCAGCCACGCTAAGGAGTAGGGTCTTGGATGTTGCAAACTGACCAAGTCTAGCTTTTCAACAACCTTGGCTGCTACAACATTCTCACAACTCTCAAAATCAATGATTAAAAAGCAAACCTTACCCTCAATGGTGCACCTAGTTTGAAACAAAGCATTTCTTTGACTAGGTTTCTCTTTAGGTGGGGCTAAACAAGACTGTTTCAGCATCAATGATTCCTTAGTGTCAAAGGATTCGGTTTCCAAACACAACCTAGCTTCTCCCTGAATATCTCTAAGTGGTTCGAGATGTTCAGACCCATAAGTAACAAAAAAGTTACTTACATCAACCCTTGTCGCTTCACGAGGGCTTTGGTACGGTGGAGAAGAGATGACACCATGAGTGGAGCTCTTCATCTCACGGTGGTGGTGAGTCTTTGGGGTGGATTCGACGGCAGCGCTCCATGGTGGGGGTGAAAACGGCGGAAACCCTAGATATGGCGTAGATTGTGACGGCGGTGGTGGGATTGATCATTGTCGAGCAATAGAAGCTTGACAATTCAGCTCTGATACCATGCTGGTGCAGCGTGACACAGAGTTCAGCTCAATCTCTTGATCGAATAGATCAAAAGGGACCTGCATCTTGTCCAGAACTTGCAATTCACGTGGCAAGGAAAGAGTTTGTGAGACAAGTCTCGATTTTCTATTCATAAAATTGCCAAAAGAAAAGTTACAAAGACTAGAAGTTTATATAGAAAACCCTAGGGTTTCTTTAGACACTTATTGGACCTGAAATAAAAGGCCCAACTTATTAAATAATTAAATAAATAATTATAACCTAATAAAATACACCTAAATAAAAGGAAAAGTGCAATATGGTTTATTAACTGAAGCAAATGACTGAAAAGGTCGTGACTCATTCTCCATAATCGTCTTTCACGTGGAGAGGTGCAGCTCACGCTGCACCAATTCATAATCCCTCATGAGAGTATACAGTGATTTTAGAGAGATTAGAAGCGAGATTAAAGAGATCCGAGAGTTTTGAGATTTAACCAAGAGAATAAGAGATTTAGGGCGAGAGAGATTTGAGAGTTAGAGAATATGGAAGAAGATATTTTTCTTTCTTGATTATCAAATGTGTTACATGTAGAGTATATATAGAGGCTATCACTCCTAGGGCTTTACAAACAAATTACAAAAAAGTATAATAAACAATATTGACAAAATGACCAAAGAGGAAAGATTCCTTCTTGTCTTCGGGGGAGAAAGGGACAAGGCACAACGGCTCCTTTGCTTCATACTTACACATGTGACCTTGCTTCTCTTTTATCTTGTACATGTGATTCTCCCAAAAACATCCAACGGCCCTATGATGCAAGAAGCATCCAACGGTTGACAACTATTGAGCCTTGGATCGCCAACGTCTCTTGTACGGACCCCGAGACTCTTTTGTGTGCTTCTCAAGTCACTTCTTCCTTGTCATTCACATTAACTCATCTGTGCCTTGATTCATACTTTTCTTATTGAGTTTAATACTCCCCCTCAAGCTTGAAAACCCAATTGGGACAAAACCAACCAAGGGAAAAAGAGTGTGGTTCATTGTCACGGTTTGGACATGTCCACAAGTCCAAGTTTTGAGTATACAAACTCACATACCTTTGAGCTTGCGGCCTTGGTGAATATGTCCGCTAGTCGATCTGAGCTACTTGTGTAGCATGGTAGAATCACTCCTTGTTCCACCTTTTCTCGGACCTTGTAACAATCTACTTCTATGTGCTTAGTCCGTTCATGAAACACTGAGTTTGATGCAATGTGAATGGCGGTTTGATTATCACAATGCATTCTGATCGGTTCTTGAGTTTCAACTCCCAAGTCCTTAAGTAATGCCTTCAACCAAATGAGCTCATCCGTGAGCTTCCTCATGGCTTTATACTCGGCCTCCGCACTTGAACATGACACTACCTTTTGCTTCTTGCTTTTCCAAGTCACTAGATTGCCTCAAATAGGGGATTGTTTGAGTCCATATATGGCTTTGCGAAGCCGCAACACATTTATGGGTTGCACAATGTGGTCTAGCCCCGGAGGAGGATGCATACACACTTAATCTTCAAGTTTACCTTGAAGGAATATGTTTTTGACATCTATTTGTCATATCTCCCAATCAAGGTTAGTGGCCAAAGATAATACAACACGTACCGTATGAATTTTTGCAACCGAAGCAAAGGTATCATGGTGATCTTCACTATAGGTTTGGGTGAAACCTCTTGCCACAAGCCGAGCCTTGTGTCTCTCTATTGTACCATCACTATTTGATTTGATCGTAAAGATCCATCAAGATGTAATGGCCTTCTTACCATGAGGTAGTTCGAATTCATCCCAAGTGTGGTTCTGGTCCATAGTTTCATGTTCATTACTAACTACATCACGCCATACTTTGTGCACTCTAGCCTCATCATAGGTCTTTGGCACAAGGTCTTGATCAAGTTGTGTAATGAAGACTTGGTGTTCCATCGGAACCTCGGTCAAGGTGCACATTACTTGTGTTGGATGAGCCACAGCCGCATTGCTGAAGTAGATGTTGGAGTATCTTGCTCGTTGACTGCGCCTTAGATGAGCCGCCACCAGTGGAGAAGATGCAACTAGTGAATGGGCCGCGACTCATCGTTAGCTTCCACGGTCGTAGTAGCTTCTGGTAGTATTGCTAGGTCACGCATTGATGTAGCAAGATCAAAGATTAGGGTTTTGATGAAGATTATCAGAGAGTAGCGGCGGCTAGGGTTTTGAGGATGTGGCGGCGAAAGCTTCCAGAAAGATGGTGGTGTGGATTAGGGTTTGTGTGGCTGAGACGGAAGCAACGAACGACAGCGGCAGCAGCGGGATGAAGATGTACGGCGATGACGGCGGTGGGATGAAGAAGAATGGCGGTGATGGGATAGACAAGCAATAGAACTCTAGGTTCACACTTGCTTAGGCTTCCAACACGTGGGAGGCTAGATGCCTGCGACAACGACTAGGTTTTAAAGGGTGTGATACTCTCACGTGAGAAAAATCTCAATTATATAAAAATGGCCCCAAAATAATAAAGTGCAGGGGATTTCATATTTATAGAAGTACTTATGAGAGACATCCTTAACCCTAATGGGCCAACCCTAATGGATCTAAACAATAACCCTAATTATTAATGAAATAGATGGGCTTAACTAATGAGCCTATTAATTAAAAGACTAACAGAAACAAGTGGACCATATTAATGGACCTAAACAAAACAAGGGAGCCTTATGATATGATAGATTTCAGCCCATTAAGCGAGCTTACGGGACCTCATGGCTGAGTTCTCTTGATCCATGTTGCCACGCTGCACTAGATCCCTCCTCGTTTGAGAGATTCGACCTTGAATCCTTGGCCTAGTCCTTCTCATCACGTTCCAGCTACGTCCAACTCTTTGTTCACGGCTTCTCTGCTCAGCTCTGCATCCTCTTCGAGCTGCTTTTCCACAGCCATGACTTGAACACCTTCGTCCCTACTTCGTGTGTTGTTGGGACCTCTTCATACTCTCGGTCTTGTTCATTTTTGTGGAATGGCTGCGGCCAATAAGGCTCACCTTCACGTTCACCATCCGGCACGGCTTCAACTTTCTTCTCCTTGCCCATGACGTTAGAGGCTCCTTCTTTAACCTCTCTTCCACGTTCACATCTTTGAGCAACTTCTTCTTGTAGGTTCAACAACCTACTCGGTTCTTCGCTCTGTGCAATCATACAGCCTTCGACAACCTGTTTTCCATTGTCACCAATCCTAACATGAAGAATCTTCTTCTTGTCAAGAGTAATGCCAAACGGATTCCCTTCAGACTGTTTCCACACAAGCTCTTCAATCTGAGATCCTCGTTGGTTGCTAGGTGCATGATCATCAGGAGGCTTCACGATCTTGCATTTCCAACAGGTTGACAATATGGCTGCCTTGAAACGTTCAGGAGCAAGGGACAAAGTGAAAACCTTGTCTCGGACACATAGTGTGTATGTGTTGAGGAAGCCATCGTGTAATACACACTTGCCAAACTCCCAAGGGCAGCCCAACAAGATATGACACACGTCCATCAAGGTGATGTCACAACAGATGAGATCATGATACGCTTCACCATAGAGAGAGACATAAGGGCTTACCTATCCACTTGCATAGTTCCACGTGTGTGTAGCCATGTCACATCATACGGATCTGGATGTGGTACCACGAAGAGATCCAATCTCTTTATCAACTTCTCCGAGATGATGTTCTCGCCACTTCCTGGATCGATAATGAGTGGACACTCGATCCCTTTGATCTTACATCTGCCTTGGAATACTTGTTTCCTCTAACAAGGAATCCTTGAAAGAAATGTTTCACAATTGTGATAGCAAGACAAGAAGGCTAACCTAGAGTTGGCGCTGTGCTCTACGGCATGTGGTGGTGCACTCTCGGCTTCTTTCACAGCCTCCTTACTTGGCTGGTCCAGCAACTCAGCCACGTTGACATCCTCTGATTGTATGGGCAGAGCATGGTCTTGGTTCTTACTATCCAACCTCAAAGTGGTGATTATTGAGCAGCTCTCACGACCCGGTTGAGAGAAACTCAATGGTCTATCGGGATCGCCTACATCAAGCACGACAGTAGGTTGACGTGTGAAGGATCCACGGTCCACGAGAGGAGTCTTCAAACTCTTGGGTGGTGTAGTCTCACCCACAACAAGTTGGAGCTGATCCAACACTCCATTAGTCACGTTCAGGCCGTCACCTTCTATGGTTTTCACGGCTTTGAAATCTTCGAGCACTCCTTTGCTCTTGAATACCCGCTTGTCTTCGACAAGCACAATCCTTTGGTCTTTGTGTACACCAAAGGGATGAGAACCCCACAAGACTTGTGATTCCTCACCAAGCATAGCTTCTCGACGGACTAGTCTATCACGCACCAAGCGTGGGTAGTCTTCAGCAGCCCGGAGACTTGTGGTGCTTCGTGAGGTAACTCAGACATCAAGGCTGATGTCGTTGGCTGCAGTACAACAAACGACAGAGGCGACGGTAAGGCAGCTACCGACGCTGAACTCGTGTACTCCAGAGGCACACAGTGAGTCTTGTCATTCAAGCCATGCAAAGTAGCTAGAACACAAGATGCTTGCAGAGCAAGCTAATTGACGACAAGATGCAAGGAAGCATCTTTGACACCAACAGAAGAGATAGCAGACTCCCTCCGCGGTTTGAGCATGGTGCTCAAGGGTTGTGCTTCACATCGAGCACGAATCATCCCCACAGACAGATCGAGTCCGTAGATTCCAAGCAGAGATCTTATTCCCAAGATACAAACAGATTTAAGGTTTTTGCTTGTTACCTCAAGATGAATGACCAAGATTTGATCGAGCGGTAGAAGTCGATCAACGCGGCTCTGATACCACCAGATGTAGACATATCAAAGATTAGGGTTTTGATGAAGATTATCAGAGATTAGCGGTGGCTAGGGTTTTGAGGATGTGGCGGCAGAAGCTTTTAGAAAGATGGTGGTGTGGATTAGGGTTTGTGTGGCTGAGGCAGAAACAACGAGCGACGGCAGCGTCAAGGATCGGCGACGGTGGCGGGATGAAGATGTACGGCGGCGACCGTGGTGGGATGAAGAAGAACAGCAACGATGAGATAGACAAGCTCGACCTTGATGAACTGAATCAATCAAGGGATCTTATACCAAGCAATAGAAATCTAGGTTCACACTTGCTCAGGCTTCCAACACGTGGGAGGCTAGATGCCTGCGACGACGGCTAGGGTTTTAAGGGTGTGATACTCTCACGTGAGAAAAATCTCAATTTTATAAAAACGGCTCCAAAATAATAAAGTGCAGGGGATTACATATTTATAGGAGTTCTCATGAGAGACATCCTTAACCCTAATGGGCCAACCCTAATGGACCTAAACAATAACCCTAATAATTAATGAAATAAATGGGCTTAACTAATGGGCTTACTAATTAAAAGACTAACAGAAACAAGTGGACCATATTAATGGACCTGAACAAAATAAGGGAACCTTATGATATGATAGATTTCGACCCATTAAGTAAGCTTAATGGACCTTATGGCCGAGTTCTCTTGATCCCTGGTGCCACGCTGCACCACTCACTCGTTGGCTTCTCCGAAGATTAGTGGGCTCTCGAGCCTCCATCTTATCACCATCATGTATTCCACGGTCATCTTGATTCACCTCATTTAGTGTGGTTTCCTCGGCCAAAGGTGGAGAGCCCTCCATACTTAGTTTGGTAGCGGTTTGAGATGGTTCTTTCACCGTACCTTCCTTGTTGGATAATGTGTTTTCATGAGGTGGTTCACATACATTGCGGTCTTTGTCATCACAAGGCCGAACACTTCTTGGACTCATACTCAAGTCTCTGACCCCAAGTTTCTCAAGAAGCATGCATAGACCCAATGCGCGATCCGATGTACTCATGGGTAAATCTTGAAGACTTTTCCAATCTTTTTCATCATAGTATCCTTTGTCTTCGATGAACTTGACTTCTCTAGAGACAATGATTCGCTTTGACTCGGGATATAACACTTGTACCCCTTTTGGGTAGTTGACTAACTAACAAACATTCCTTTCACACTCTTAGCGTCAAGTTAGTCCTTTGTCCACCTTGGTTAAGAACAAAACAAACACATCCAAATACACGTAAGTGATCAATAGAAGGTTTAGTTTTGTTGAGTACCTCAAATGGTGATGAGTCATGGAGCACTTTAGTGGGAATGCGGTTGATTAAATAGCATGCCGAGACCACGGCATCACTCCAAAACCGTTTGGGTACGTTAGCATGAAACATCATAGATCTATTCTTTCTCTCGGCTACACCATTTTGTTGGGGTGTGTAGGGACAAGTAGTTTGATGTATGATTCCATGTTTGGCAAGGATTTGTTTGTATGCATGACTTGTATATTCACCTCCATTGTCGGATCTTAGGATCTTGATTTTGACACTATATTGAGTCAAAACATAATTTTAAAACTTAGTGAATGCTTCAAGGACTCGGTCTTTGCTTGGCAATGAAGTCAGCCAAGTGAATTTTGATTTCTCATCTATAAAAGTCACAAAGCATTTATGATGATCCCTAGATTCACAAGGAGATGACCACACATCGAAATGAATAAGATCAAAACAATTTTCATAAATTGTTGAAGACTTAAGAAACACCGATCTACAATATTTCCCAAGTATACAAGCTTTACAATTATCATTTTTGAAGGAAATAACTAGGTACCACTAGAGTTCAAAGCATTAGAAACACATTAACTAGATAAGCATGAATTTAAAGATAAATTTAGATTGCATTTGATGTCTTCCAACAAGTACAATCCGTCCTTGGTAACACCACTCCCAAGAACCTTTCCACTCTTAATATCCTAAAAATGAACCGAGTTAGGGTCGAATATAGCTTTGCAATTCAAATCACAAACGGCTTTATAAACACTAAGAAGGTTTGACTTAAAAGTGGGCATGTAGAAGGTCTTAGATTCTTTGTTAAACAACCTAAGATCACCAATACCTTTAATAGGAACCTTTTTACCATCCGTAATACTCACACTACCTAGTGCCGGTTTCACATTTTTAAGTAGGCTCACATTGCTAATCATATAATGAGTAGCTCCGGAATCTACTACTAGTGGTCTATCAATTTTTGAAACAAAGAAAGAGTTACCAGACTCCTTGAGTGCATTAATTGATTTGAGGAGGTCCTCAAGGTCATATCTCCTCACAAAGTCACTGTGAGCTGCTGCCATAGCGCTTCCATTTGCCACTTGAGAGCCGCTAGCTTGACCCGCGGCTTCTTCACTTGCAACGTTGGCCTTTGGCTTTTCCCATGGCTTGTTTTGCTTGAGGTGTGGGTGTAGTATCCAACATCGGTCAAATCCACACCTTCATTTCCTCATGTCGATAAGCGGCCTTATTAGCCATAGCGAGCTCCCCCTTACCACCAAGAAGGCTCCGAGATCCTTGTTCTCTTTGAACGTAACCACACACTTCTTCAAGGCTTGGGAGCTTGTCTTGTTTTAAGAGATGGTGAATGAGATCACCATACGCAGGATTAAGATTCAACATGAGGCCAATGACCTTGTCTTGTTCAAGCCATTCACCTAACACTACCGGATCCACCATTAAAGGCCTTAGCATCTCAAGTTCAGCCCAAAGAGACCTATACTTCTCAAACCATTGAGTGAACTCCACATCTTCTTGGCTTAGGTCATTGATGGCCTTCTTTACCTCATACACACGGCTAAGGTTTGAGAAGTTCCCATAGACTTTCTTGAGAGTGTCCCACAAGGTCTTGGCACTCTCACAATAAGAATAAGCTTCATGAATTGCTGGATCTAGTGAGCTTTGGATGATGACAAGAGCCACTTGGTCATCTTGGTACCACTTGTCCTTTTCTTCATCAACCGCCACCATTACACTAGCTTCACCTTCCTTTTCCTTACCAACATATCGGATCGACTTCTTTGGAGCTTCTTCCTCAACATGAGCCCAAAGCCCACGACCACTCAACACGGTCTTCACAGTTCTAGACTATAGCAAATAGTTCACACCCTTGAGGGTAACATGCACTGAAAAGTTCTTGAAGTTCTCCATCAAAAAACACAGGAACACTCTATTGTCCAATGGATAAAAGAAAAGCTTCAAGAACAACAACGGAAAATGAAAAGAGATTAGAGTTTCTTTAGCGGAATATAAGAGTCTTAAGAGATCTTCAGCTCTGATACCATGTGATTTTAGAGAGATTAGAAGCAAGATTAAAGAGATCCGAGAGTTTTGAGATTCAACCAAGAGAATAAGAGATTTAGGGCGAGAGAGGTTTGAGACTTAGAGAATATGGAAGAAGAGATTTCCCTTTCTTGATTATCAAATGTGTTACATGTAGAGTATATATAGAGGCTATCACTCTTAGGGCTTTACAAACAAATTACAAAAGAGTACCATAAACAATATTGACAAAATGACCAAAGAGGAAAGATTCCTTCTTGTCTTTGAAGTGAGGATCCCGAGGGAGAAAGGGACAAGGCATAACGGCTCCGTTGCTTCATACTTACACATGTGACCTTGCTTCTCTCTTATCTTTAACATGTGATTCTCCCAAAAACATCAAACGGCTCTATGATGCAAGAAGCATTCAACGGTTGACAACTATTGAGCCTTGGATCGCCAACGTCTCTTGTACGGACCGCGAGACTCTTTTGTGTGCTTCTCAAGTCACTTCTTCCTTGTCATTCACGTTAACTCATCCGTGCCTTGATTCATACTTTTCTTATTGAGTTTAATATATACAACGAAATCAGGCTATCTATCCCTGAAATTCACAAATCCAGAGGAGCAAAAAAACCCATCTCACAACTGTTTCAATTGGAACAGAGAAGTGTGGGTACTCAATACATCACCAAAGGTTAAGATGTTGGTGCAACGTGGCATCAGGGTAGCCATGATCCACACAGGTCTTAGCTCTGATAGGTCTTTTATCTTGTTTGGTCCATTAATATGGGCTTTTATTTTAGTTATTTAATTTAGTTATTTAATTTAGGTATGTTTCTTAAGTCCTTTATTGTTGTTATTTTCGTGAGCCCATTTATGAGGATCCACTTTGAGTCTTGTTTATTTAATTAATTAATTAGGGAAGTAACAGGCCCATGGCCCATTAGGTTTATGATTTCTAGAGTCCTCCTGAAAAAACCTATAAATATGTAACCCCTTACATCAATAAAAATAAGAGTTGAAAGAATTGAGATGCTAAAAGCCTCTTGTGAGAGTTACACACAAAACCCTAGAGGGAGTACCTCTAAAAACCTTAGCCGTCTTGAGAGAGAATCTCAACGCCCAGGAAGCCCTAGTTGTCGTCGCTGGTTCGCCGCCGCCTCTAGGAGCCTTTCAACGTGAACTTCGAGTTCTGTTGCAAGAAGAGATCTACGCCTTGATTCAATTCGCCTCTGGATCTATCTATCCATCGCCGCCACCACCTCTTTGTGTTGCCGTTGCCATCTCTTCTTACCACCGCCGCTGCTGTCAATTCGTGAGTACCCCCTCACGCCGCCGTCGCCATCTTCATCGACGATATCACCATGAAATCCTAATTCTACCGAACCCCCTCAACACAATTCTAGAAGCTTTCACCGCCGTTCTACTGACGTGTAACCGCCACCCTCTGATCAAAAACCCTAATAAAAGTCCATATTAATTGACCAAACAAGATAAAAGGCCTATCAGAGTTAAGGCCTGCGTGGATCATGACTAACCTGGTGCCACGTTGCACCAAACCCTCCCTCTTTGAAGAGAATCAAGCAGGGGTCTTCTCCGTAGATCTTGTGATTATCTAGCGGCTCTTCTTTTTTGTACATGTGCAGGTGTTCGATGCAAACTCTCGTTGCTTCATTCAAGATGAAGCTCCTTCTAGCATTGTAGACAGCCTGACACTCACTAGGTAGTCTCCATCCGTCCTCTTCAACTCGTGCTCCATGTTCGAGTGTGTAAACTCGATTCTCACCAGACTCCACAGCTCGTTGCTCACAAATAGCAGACAATAAGACTGCTCCAAGATGTGTTAGACCAAGGGCTTTGTGATGGACTTGATCACGAACTCGGAAGGAATCAACGTTTGGAACCAGCCTCACCCATTCCAGAAGATAGGGTGTAACTTGCACTCCCATTGACTCTCCTGAGGTTCTATGGCTTGCTGAAACCACAAAAGACCAAAGAATAACCTCCAAGTGGTCGAACGTACAGATTCTTCCCCAGTTGGACTGTACAGATCCAACTCTTGCTGTGATGCGCAGTCTGATTCACTGCAGATGGGTCATCTTGTAAAACCCATAACTCTCAGATCCGAACTCCTGTTGGTCTGATTCAAATTCGAAAATCTCGACAATTGAGTCAAGAATCTACAGTAATTTAAATCGTTACCAGATTCATTGTGAGTCGCTCGAGACGTGTCAAAGAGTACATGTATATCTCTCCAGTCAGCGGCTACACGTTTTTGAAAAGCTTCTTTTGAGTCCGGCTCCTTAGTTTGTGGCTGGTGGGGTGCAGCTACACTCCAACCTATTCCTTTTCACTCCTTGAGCCTCACTGTGTTGTGATACACTTCTTCGACTCCTCCAAGGCTTAGATCAATTTGATCCTTGCGCTTGACCACATGAGAAACGATGGTGTGGGACTCTCCTTCACCTAGATCTGCACAACGAGACTTGTCTCCATGGCTGGTGACGGCGGCTAGTGGTGTGGGATGTGCAGCTCTTCTCACGGCTGTGGGAGGGGCAGCACACGGCAGACCTAGGTTGCTACATGCAGCAGCAAAAACTTGTGATGTCTGTTTCGCAAGCCCATTGATCTCATCAAAAGATCGAGTCATAACCAGAGCGATATGAGATGACATTAGGGTTACCTCCTTGTGTTTTGCAGTGGACGTTTGGAGAAGGTAACAATGGCGGCAACAAACCGGAGACCGAGCAGTAGAAGTCAGTCTCGTGGCTCTGATACCAAATGGTGCAGCGCAGCACCGTTTGCAGCGGATCTCTATTGAGAGATCTGAATGGATAGATCTAGAAGGCGAATTGATTCAAGCCTTTAGATCTCTTCCTAGAAGTGGCGGCGAACCAGTGACGACAATTAGGATTTTGACAGAAGAGATCTCAAAGAGAGATCTATCGAGTATCGGTGGTGGCGTGGATGAAGAGATGAGAAGGCGGCGGTGGAGAGTGAAGATGGATAGGTTTAAGCTTAACCTATAGATCTGATGTAGATCTAAAGGGACCCTACTTACACAAGGAACTCGAGATTCACTTGTGACAGACTCAGCTCAATAATCGATCTCAAGAGAGACCAAT
This sequence comes from Lepidium campestre, assembly GCA_009757365.2. Taxonomy (NCBI): domain Eukaryota; kingdom Viridiplantae; phylum Streptophyta; class Magnoliopsida; order Brassicales; family Brassicaceae; genus Lepidium; species Lepidium campestre. The sequence continues at coordinate 127,644 of WJSH01000029.1, read as the reverse complement.
CAGACCTGGCTTCTAGCCTTGTAGAGATTCTCTCTCTAAACGACAGCTATGGTTTTAAGAGGTACTCCCTCTTAGGGTTTTCGAGATCTCTCTCAAAGTTTGTGGATAAAAACAAAATATTTGGATTATCTTTTTCCATTTGCTTTGCTACCTTGCTAATCCAAATAGAATCCTACCCTTGCCTAAGCCATATTTCGAACCATGTATTGTTTGTGTGTGAATGTGAGGTCTATTTCGGAATTGCTTGGTATAAGGTGTTAGGTGGGAGCCGACAAAGGTAGGAATTCATATAGTTTTTGATCCACGATTTTTGGGTCAAATAGGACTAGGTGGATTTGTTCTTGGGTGTTGATTGCTTGTGTCTAAGCATTGGGAAAGAAAAGCTCATGGCGAAAAGATTTGGTTATGCAAAGAAAGGCTAGTAA
>WJSH01000029.1:51256-98787 GCA_009757365.2 Lepidium campestre | reverse complement strand
AATGTTATGACTACTATCACTATAACCAATGATTCGTTTTGATCCATCTCTCTTAAAGAACAAGCCTAAGTTAGTAGTTCCTTTTACATACCTTAGGACATGTTTAAGAGCCTTTCCATGTGATTCTCTTGGACTTTTCATGTATCTACTCAACACTCCTACTGCATATGATAATTCTGGTCTTGTGTCAAGTAGATACCTCAAGCAGCATATAGTTCTTCTATACTTTGTAGCATCAATCTCGGACTCAGTTTCTGCTTTTTATAGTTTCAAGTTTGCCTCCATTGGTGTATGAGTCGAATTACATGAATCCATCTCGGTGTTTATAAGAATTCCTTTAGCATAACCTTCTTGCTTGATCCTTATACCATCAATTCCTTGAATCACCTCGATTCCAAGGTAGTAAGTCAATTTTCCGAGATCAGTCATCTCAAATTCTTTAGACATATCCAACTTGAATCCATCAATAACTCTTTGTGATGTTGCGGTGACAAATAAGTCATCAACGTAGATGGCCACAATCAAGAGATCTGTCTTATCTTTCTTGATATATACCGAAGACTCCTTTTTACACCTTGTGAATTGCATTCCTTTTAAGACATGATCTAGTTTAACATTCCATGCTCTAGGAGCTTGGCGTAAACCGTAAAAAGCTTTGTGAAGTATATACACTTTACTCTCTCCACCTTTCTTCACAAATCCATCAGGTTGAGAAACATAGACTGTCTCACTCAACTCTCCATTTAAGAAAGCGGTCTTGACATCTAAGTGGTGAATTTCCCAACCATTTGCAGCAGCAATACTAATGAGAAACCGTATAGTTTCTATTCGAGCAACCGGTGCAAACACCTCCTCATAATCAATGCCTTGTTGCTGAATATATCCTTTAGCTACAAGCCTTGCTTTGTACTTGTGAATTGACCCATCAGCATGCCTTTTGATTTTAAAAATCCACTTTAATCCTATAGCTTTCACGCCTTCAGGTTTGTCAACAAGTTTCCACGTCTTGTTGTTGATGATTGAATCAAGTTCAGCTTGCATTGCTTCTACCCACTCTTGAAGATCTTTGGCTTCTAGATAGTTCTCTGGCTCTCCGTCTATTGTGAGAAGCAATCTTCCTCCTTCGATTTCTGCAAGCAACACATAATCATCAAGATATCTCGGTTTGGTAAGTACACGACCATATCTTGATGTTGGCTGAGCATTCTCGGCTTGATTCATATCAACCAGACCTTGATCAATGTTAATTTCTTCCTCTTCATTAACGTGATCCAAACGTTCATGATCCAGACCATGATCATCATGTTCTTCTTGATCATCTTCAAAGGCATTACCATCGATCAAAGCTCCTTCTTGAAAGATTTTAAACTTTCCCGGTTCTCCAAAAGTTTCTGTAGAATTCCATTCCCAGCCTTGTTGTTCGTCAAACACCACATCTCGACTAACAACAACCTTCTTTGCTTTTGGATCATAGAGTCTATAAGCTTTTGTTCCTTGTTCCGATCCAAGATTGACCAGACATCTTGATCTATCATCAAGCTTCTTAAGATGTGGTCCATTGGCTTTGGCATAAGCAAGACAACCAAAGACCCTTAAGTGTTTGATATTAGGCTTCTTGGACATAAAATTTTCATAAGGTGTTTGCCCCTTCAAGGCCTTTGTGGGCACTCGGTTGATGAGATAAGTGGAATGTCGTACTGCTTCTCCCCACATCTCATTCAGAACTTTCATGGTTTTGGGCAAACTTCTTGTCATCTCCATCAACGTGCGATTTCTCCTCTCCACCACACCATTTTGCTGAGGTGTGTATGGTGCAGTGAGATATCTTGTGATTCATTTTTCCTCATAAAACAAATTAAAGGCAGCCGAAGTAAACTCTCCACCTCGATCAGTTCTAAGCATTTTAATGTTCAAAGTAGTTTGCTTCTCAATAAACTCTTTAAACCTTTTAAAACGATCAAATGCTTCGCTCTTCTCCTTTAGTAGTATAATCCACATATACCTCGAGAAATCATCAATCAATACAAAAATATATCGATTATGTGCTAGAGTTGATGGAGAAATCAGTCCACACAAATCACCATGAATTAACTCCAAAGCTTGAGCTGCACGAAAACTTGCTTTGTTTGGGAAAGAAAATCTTGTTTGCTTTCCAACTAAGCAACCTTCACAAATACCCTTCTCGTGAGTCATTTGTGGCAATCCTAAAACCATCTTCTGTTTCACCATGTTATTCATCACGCCAACACTCACATGACCTAGTCGAGCATGCCATAGACGTGTGATAGCATCATCTTCAACAAGCAAACACCTCCGTTGACATATCTCTAACGATGCTTTGTAAAGCCGATTTGATGATCTTGTAACTTGCAGTAGGAATCTTCCTCGTGGATCTCTCAAGGTTAGTTTATCATTTTTCTTTTTGGCTTCACATCCATTCTTTGTTGCTTGACCAAGACTTATGATATTGTGTTTAAGATCGGGAATAAAGTAGATATCTTTCAACTCTCTTCTTTCTCCAGTTTTCCCATTTAACACAATTGATCCTTTTCCAAGAATGTTTACATGTGAGCTATCTCCAAATTTAACTTTTCCTTTGACATTCTCATCCAGTTTGGAAAAGAAATCTCTGTTTCCAGTCATATGGTTGCTTGCTCCATTATCAAGATACCATATGCTTGATTCATCGACACTTGAATCATAATTACTTGGAAACACTTTATCCTCACTCAAGAACACAACTTCATGAACATAAAGAGCTTCTTCTTCGACTTCATCTTCCTCTTCTTCATATTCATTCAAGTTTGCCTCTTGAGTCTCTCTTGGTCTATCCAGACATGCTGCAACAAAGTGTCTCGGCTTATCACATCTCCAACAAATCACCTTTGATCGATCCTTCCTAAACTTCTGGTTTTGGTCTTTGTTATCTTCTCGTTGGTTTCGGCTGCAAGATCTTCCTCTTCATCTACCTCTACCACGGTTTCCTCTACCAAAACCTCCTCTTTCACTCTGATTTTCTCCTCTACCATAACCACCACAATTTGAGAACATAAGCTTCTCATGCTCTTCACTCTGTGTTTCGTTACTAACCCTTTCTTCATAAGCTTTGATTCTCCCAACTATATCTTCAAAGCTAGTTGTCTTGAGATCAAGAACTTGCTCAAGAGAAGCAACAATATGAATGAATTTCTGCCTCGGAAGTCCGGTTAAAAACTTCTTTATCATCTTTGATTCATCAATTGTTTCTCCGAGAGCTGCTGATTGTGCTGCAATCCCCGAAATTTTGCCAGCAAAATCATCTACTAAGTCTGAATCATTCATCTTCAATCTATCAAGTTCAGCTATACAAGGGTTTGAAGTCTCGCCTCCTTAACTCGGTCTGTGCCTTGGTGTCGTGTTTTGATAGCATCCCAAAGACCCTTTGCCGTGCTTTGATCACCTACTTGCAAGATGAGTGTCTCTGGAATCGATTGAAACAAAAGTGTAATAGCTACATCATTCTTCTTTTGATCAGCAGATCCTGGCTCTATCGTCTCCCATACTTCACTACCTCGAAGTGTTATCTTCATTCTCATCGCCCAAACCGTGTAGTTTGTCAATGTCAACATAGGACAATGGATCGAAGGTACTCCAGGGTCCTTACTTCGCGGCGGTAACGGATTCACGTCTCCCATCCTTGGCTACGTGAGTCTTCCTCTTGCTTGATCGGATCGTCGACTCAAGCTCTGGTACCAATTCAAACGGATTCACACACAACACACTTAGAGAATTAAAGAACTGCATTTTATATTGATTTAGGAAACTCTCACAAAAACCTAAACTTTGTTTTTTTCAAAGCCTTAAGGAACAAACCTCCTCAAGACTCCCTTTTATAAGCTACACCTTATTTCTTATCTAATAGATTAATTCACATGAATCTTATCTATAGATTTGATCTTATCTCTAAGTAACTAACTCTTACTTGAGAGCTAAGTCTTTATCTCTAAATAACGAACACTTATCTAGAGATATCTTGTAAACAAAGGAATTATCCAACACCATAGGGGTGTGAAGACAAGATGCAAGCACTAAAGGGTGTGAACACCAAAGGTTGTGATTACCGAAGGGTGTGAATACTAAAGGTTGTGATCATCAAAGGATATGATCACTAAAGGGTGTAGATACCAATGGGTATGAGAAGACATGACACCTTAGAGAAAGATAGTGGAAGAAGTTTCTAAGAGTAACAGACGTGAACGTAAAGGAAGATTATGGAGAAGACGTGACAACGTTTACGTGGAGGACACTTGAAGATGACTAAGGAGAAGCTTAGCAGGAAAGACAAATTCCAAGAGTTCCTGTGTCAAATTGACAAGAGAATAAGAAAAGAGCAAAGTGTGGAGAGAAGTCATAAAGGAGGAGATTCACATGATTGAAAATCTTGGAGTAAAAGAGTAACTCAATTAAGGAGGAGTGTTGATTATAATTGAGTTTCTAATGTCATATGTATTAGTATAGTTTGTAATATTGGTTTGTATTAAGTTAGTTATAACGGTCACAACGTTTAGTTTGTTAAGGTTCGTAGCTCTTAGACAAGAGTTGTGTTGTTTTGTCTAAGTGTTTAGGGTGTGTCTGTTTGTGTCCTTTATAAAAAATCATAACTTATGTAATATAACGTTGAGTGAACAAATAATAAAACATGTTTTGTCATTCAATAATTTTGTCTTTTCTGTTTCTCTTCTCTTCTTCTCATCTATATTTTAACAGTGATTGGAGTGAGATGGATGTTCGATAGGTCAGAGGACGCCTCGACACATTTCCTGTGGACAAAAAAATCACAAGTTTTGCAATAGTAGCCATCACTAATAGCTTCACAGCATCGACAACAATCACCTCTCCTCAGATCATTCCAAGGCATCATAACATGCTCGTGGATCCAAGGTAGTGAGACTGCCTCAGATTCCATGATAGTATGATTCACTACAAGATTAAAAAGAAGAAACAAAGAAAAAAAAAGGTTGATATGAAACCTCAAAGTTTCACTTCTTTCAAGTATTCTCTCTCTCAAAAGTCTTCAATCTCAAACAAGCCCATTAATTTATACGTAGATGTACATTAAAGATAATTATCATTGTTGACTGACAGTGACGATCCAACCAATGTGAAATTTTATACAAAACTCACTAGTTGACAAAAATTATGCCCCCCCTTCAAGATTTTTTTCTCTCTCAAAAGGCTTCAATCTCGAAGATGGTCTTATTAATTTATACATTTATGATATATGTACTTTAGCAAGAGTTACCATTGTTGAGTGACAGTGAAATCCAGCTAATGAGAGTTTTTAAAAACAAAATTCACTAGTTGCTAACTTATACGAATATATCTTTAATGATTAAGAAAAAGTTTTAATAATTTAATTGATTTATTGATGTTTACAAATTATTCGTTTTAAGTGGTGATTGATTCGGAGATTGTGGTGGGTTTTCTTACGCGAGAGGTTTGTGATTCATATTCGCTCTCTTTACTAGTACGTTTGTGCTACGGCTTTTTTCGAATGACTTGATTGTCCGCTTTAGTCACGTGTATAGGGAGGCTAACTATCTAGTGTATAGGTTAGTGGTCTATGCTCTTTCATTGCCTTTAGACTTTCATTATTTCGGATTTAGTCCGTATTGTGTTAGTGCTTTTTAATTTGATGATTGTGTGGGTAGTGTTCATATTACACATGCCCCTGTGTAAATTTTCGTTTTAGTTCTATTTTAATAAAATGTGGGAAACGTTTTGTTTCCTGTTTTCCGAACAAAAACAAATTATTCGTTTTACAAAGTAACATTGGTTAAAAATAGAATTTGGAATTTATTTAAGTTGACATAGTTGTCGAGTTCTTATCACTCTGGTGATAGATGATCTAGCTAATGACTCATGCATTAGGGGTTTGACCCCTTCTCACTACAGTTTGGTAGATTATAACGGGACTTTAGTCAGTGGACTCTAGGCTACGGATTGGCTCTTGTCGATCCAATTGCTGACAAGAAAAAAAGCTGAGATAGTTTGTTGTCTATTATATCCGCTCAAAGTAAGTGGTATATTTCATTTACAACTCAAACATCTTCTATATAGATATTTTTGCGATAGCATGCTTTGGTTTCTGTCTCGAGATAACGGTTGTGAAGGTGAAACCAAAGATCTCTGCCGTCGACTTCTGGTGGGGCGGTGTTTGGCGGCTCCTTTAGCATCAACACTGTTTGTGCTCTTCTTTGTTTCCTCTCTTTAGACTTTTGCTTCAGGTGTTTTGTGGTGAGTCTGATTTCAGATTTTTTGAGTGGCTTTTGTCCTTAAAAATTGGTGGTTGCTCGGTTGGCTCCGGCGATGGCAATATGTGTGGTGGTCTTGTCTCCTTTTCGTCGCCGTCCGATTTCTCTAGGTGATAGCGACTTTGTGGTTGTGTTTGATTATCTGCCTCTTTGTTTAGTTTCTTATGATGCTTTTAGATGTTAGATTATTAAGGCTTTAGGCTTTACTTGATCACTCTTGTTGATTAATTAATTGTTTTGGTAATGCTAGGTTTCCCCTCCTCTCTTATAAATCTTGTTTAGGGATAGATGGGGTTTTAGATTTGGGAATGTATTTTCCTCTGTAAGGTTGGTAACTCTATTTTTGTCCAAGATTGGTTTGTGTTATGCAGACAAAGATTGTCCATTGGTCTTTGAACGGGTTTCATCGACCAGTTGTCGGTCTCTTCAAAGATGAAAAATCCACAAGACATCACCAATTCTGGTTTGACAGGAGATGGACTGGTAAAAAAAGATTTAAAGAGACTATTGAAAAAGGATGGAAGGGTTATAAACCATGGATTAACATCGGGTTTGTTAAAAAAATTAGAAACTGCCGTCGTGAGCTCTCTATATGGCGAAAACAAACAATTGTACTAGAAGATTCAAAGAATCAAGCCATTATAGATTCTGATATAATTAAGGAGATTTCTACTCAACTACGACAAGCGTATAAGGATGAAGAACTTTATTGGAAACAGAAAAGCAGAAATCGATGGCTTAAGGATGGAGATAATAATACTCGGTTTTTTCATGCACAGACAAAAAATCGGAGAGTTAAAAATAAATTAAGAGGTATTACTACTGCAGATGGCGAGTGGGTAACAAAGGATTCCACCATTAGATACGAAGAAGCGCGGTATTTCTCGGGATTATTTTAGCCAGGGCTGGGTATTCGGATATCGGATCGGGTTCGGGTCGGGTATTTTGGATTTCAGGTATTTTAGTTTTGGAGAAAATGGTACCGATTGGTTATTTGAATAAACCCGGATTGGGTTCGATTCGGTACTAAGTTGGTTCGGATATGTATTCAAAGAACCAAAATTATTCGGTTTTGGTTCGGGACCGTGTTTTTATTAACCCGAAAGATCCGAATTATTCAAAAATGAGATAAGATCCAAAAACTAATATTAAATTCTCGAAAGACATCAAAGAATTGAGAAAGAAATTGTAAAACAAAGAACAATTTTTTTTTATTCAATTGAATTACACAAGTTTTTATGTATATGTATATATGCATATAAGGAAACAAGAAGTTATTATATAAACCAAAAAATAACCGGCTGGTTTAATCAACAACTTGTTTGGATACTTATCGGATATCTATCGGATCTCGGATTTTACTCGATCCTACCCGCTATCCGGTTCAACACTAAATGTATATCCACTAGGGTATTTTATAGGATCCGAATCCGATCCAAACTCGATTTTTTCGGATTGGTACCAGATCGGATATTCAAATCCGGATAAAATACCCAGCCCTAATTTTAGGCATCAGGTTCGGTTGACATGATTGACTCCATATATGGGATTCCTCGACTAATTACAGTGGACTATAACAAATACCTATTATCTAAGGAATCTGAGAGCGAAGTTAGACGGGCACTATTCATGATGGATCCAGGAAAAGCATCGGGACCTGATAGTATGACGGCTCTGTTTTTTCAATCGTCCTGGGATATAATTAAGGAGGATGTGATTCATTTAGTCCATAATTTCCTATAAACATTGAAATTTGAGGCATCTTTGAACAAGACAATTATTTGTTTAATTCCGAAGATATAACGACCTACACAATTATCCAAATTCAGACCCATTAGTCTATGTAGTGTAGGTTACAAGATCATTGCTAAGGTCCTCTGCCTCTGGCTGCAGAAAATATTACCATGGTTAGTCTCTGAAACACAATCAGCCTTTGTTTCGGGAAGACTCATTTCTGATAATACTTTGATTGTTCAGAAAATGTTTCACGCATTAAGAACGAATAATATAATAAATTCAAAATATATATTCATAAAGACGGATATAAGCAAAGCTTATGATAGAGTAGAGTGGACTTTTTTTGATAAGCTTCTCAGACAGTTTGGTTTTCATGATGATTGGATTAGATGCTTGATATTTTGTGTTTGCTCAGTAGAATATTTGGTTCTCATTTTTGGCTGCCCACAAGGACATATTAAACCAGTCGAGGATTGTGACAGGGCGACCCATTATCACCTTATCTATATATACTATGCACAGAAGTGTTAGTGACAAAGTTGAGAGAGGCTTCATACGATAAGACTTTTACAGGAATTAAAATTGCTCGAGATAGCCCATCGATATCTCATTTACTCTTTGCAGATGATAGCCTTTTCTTCTGTAAAGCGAATTCAATGGAGGCCCAGAAGATTCTTCTCAGACCAACAAATTAATTTCACAAAATCGTCTTTGCAGTTTGGGCATCGATAAAGCTGCCCAAAAAACAAGAATTATACAATATATTAGGGATCCACAACAAAGGAGGAATGGCATCTTATCTAGGAATCTCGGAGAGTATTGGAGGCGAAAATCAAAAAAATTTTGCTTTCATTAAAGACAAACTACATGAACGAATCAATAGTTGGTCATCGAAATATCTATCGAAAGGTGACAAGGAAGTTCTAATTAAGTCAATCTTCACCGCTTTACCTACATATGTAATGTCATGTTTTAGGCTTCCAAAATCGATTATTAAGAAACTAAATTCAGCTATTGCCAACTTTTGGTGGAGAACGTCAGAAAATAATGTCGGTATTCACTGGAAGAAATGGTCAATATTTTGTAAATCGAAGAAGGAAGGTGGTATCGGATTTAGAACATTAGAATAATTTAATAGCGCTTTATTAGCTAAGCAACTTTGGAAGATTATGGATTACCCAGACTCATTGTTAAGTATTGAAGGGATGATATTTCAAAGATTCCACGCCATTGCATGCTAAGACAAGTAACAATCACTCATACAGTTGGCAGAGTATAATACCCTCTAAGGATTTAGTAGTCAAGGGTTGCATTAAGCGTGTCGGTAAAGGAGATACAATCCGGGTTTGGCGAGATCCTTGGATACCGGATTCTACACCCAGACCAGCCATACTCCAAGGACCTGATATTTACCCAAATTTAATAGTTGACAAATTAATTGATCCTTTAACTCGCAGATGGAGAGAACCCTTGATTCGGCAATTCTGATCTCATGAGTGATTCGAGAGGGCTATTGGGGATGTCATTACACAAAGTCGGGTCGCTACACAGTAAGATCTAAATACTGGGCAGAGCACACAATAGCAGGAAATGACAAATTAACTATAGGACCATCGATTCATTACCTTCAATCTAATGCATGGAATTTGGATTGTCTCCCAAAAATTAAACATTTGATTTGGCAATCATTATCGGGTTGTGTCGTTGTCCGCGCTAATTTGGACAAACGAGGAATCAAATGTGATCAGGGATGTCCAAGATGTCAATCTAAAAAGGAAACAATTAATCATATTCTCTTTGAGTGTCTGGTTGCGATTCAAACATGGGCCTTGTCCATGATTCCATCATCTATTCATATATTTTCGGAATCATCGATATGGTCGAACTATGACTACTTATTTTGGAGAATTGAAAACAGAGTTGAATTCTGTTCTTATCACTGGATTATATGGCACATCTGGAAAGCTAGGAATGATAAATTATTTTCAAAAATTGAGCGAGATGTCCAGGAGATTTTAAGCCAAGCATAATTTGAGGCAAACGAGTGGTTCCATGTAGAATCCAAAGCGAATTCCCACAACAATATGATTTCCATAGCTCTTGACAGACTATGGCATGAGGTTACAAAATCAAGTATTTCTGCTCAGGCTTTTACAGAAATTCGATGTTTCGTGGACGAATTTTTGAAGGACTCGGATGCTTATTCGGGTTTAGGATGGTTTGTGTTTCCAGATGCAACTACTAATGTCATGATGGGAGCTCGCAGACTACAGAGTAGCCTTTTGGCTTTGTATGATGAAGTGGAAGCCCTCCTCTGAGCAATGTCGAGTTTGATCTCACTAGGTTATCTCGAGGTAGGGGTGGCTACGGACTGCGCCGATGTGATCAAGATGACTTCGGACCCGGAGGCATGGACCGCTTTCAGACCATACATGGAGGACTTCCAGAGATCAAATCCTCCTTTAATCAGTTTACCCTGCATTAGATCTCGAGGACTCTAAACTTCAAGGCTAATTACTTAGCCCGACATCTTAGAGAGTTAGCTTGTGATTCTTGTTTTGTAAACTCTGTTCCTAACACTTGGCTCCAACATCTAATATAAGTTTTAATGATGAAAAAAAGAATATATTAAATGGGGAAGTGTGTCGAGTTCTTCTCAATCTTATAGTTAGCATGATCTATCTAATAACTCTAACATCAAGGGTTCAATCCCTCTCTAGTACATTTGGTCGATTAAAATAATATTTTAGAGAATGGATTTTACGTTATAAATTAGGCATTGTTGATCCACCCGAGTTTTGTCAAGTGGTTGAATGCCACCTTTACTATCTTCCACCCGAGTTCAACTCAGGAAGTTATGTTTGCCGCACATGATATTGTTAGGGATTTGAAAGATTGGTTATGCGTTAGATTTTGTAGATCCAATTGTTGACAAAAAATATATTAAATCACTATTTTAATACATTAAAAATTTTTAATACATTAAATTTTTTTAATATGTTAAATGAATTTCTATTTTTTGACAAATCTTAATTTAACTACAATTTAGAATATTATTTTTAACTATAAAATAAAAATTTAATGTTATATAGTATTTAATAATAATTCAAACTTTTAAATTTATAGAATACATAGAAATATTTTTAATTTTAAATTTAATTTTGGATAACATTTTTTTATCATCTTATTTTATTAAAAAAGCCCAATGGACTGTTTTTACAAAAAAAGAGTTACAACACAGAAAAATGGGTCAACAATAGAAAGGCCAACAGAAGAAGAGGTAGCAATGAGGCCACACATCACGCATCTGGCTCGCCACGTGTTGACTCCGTGTTGATCTTGGCATGCAACCGCCGACGAGGAAGACTGCATCGAAAACCGCCGGACTTCAACTCTTTGCTGCTTCGTTACTCCCAATTGTAGGCCGCCTTTTCCAATGATGATGCTCCGGTAGATCTGCTTTAATCGTTCATCATGACCGTCCTACACCAAACCCCACCTACAAAAAACGCCGTCGCCAATAGATCACCAGAGAAAGCTTGATTTTCACCCACCAAAGAGCTTTCCACAAAAAGTAGTGGAGCAGACGGAAATGGATCTTGCATGAGTGGAGCCGCCGGAGAAGAGGAAGGATATTCACATCACCGAAGCAGGATTGTGCCGGGAAAAAGTGTCGTGACTCGCCACAGCGATTCGAGAAGGCCAAAAGGCCTGAACCTGCAAACAAAATCCGATAGATATCGAAAAGGAAACCGGAAGGAACTTCTGAGGGAAACTCGGCTAGAGCCGATATTGTAATTCATGCGACTCTTCACTATCTCTCTTAAAAATAGGAATCGGAGAAGAGAGATAAGATATAAGAGGTCGCCGAAAATTGACCGAAATATTACCGGAAAAGAAACTTTAGAGGAAGTTCAATACTTTGGTAATTGAAAAACACACAAAAGAATTCTGGATAACATTTTCAGAACTACCGACAGAAAGCTTCTTTTCATTATAGTAGTCTCACATGTAAACAAAGTAGGGTCAATTAACCCAATATACATAAGTTTTCCAAAAATTAGTTATTTGACAATCTTTTGCCAAATTTAACCATTTTACCCCTAATATACCGATATTGAACGAGTTAAACCGATATTATTTGTTGTACATCGGATAATATATAAGTTATATTACATATGTATTAAAATGATTACATATATAATAAATATGTTAGAGGTGAATAGATATATGTATAAAGATATTGAACGAGTTAAACTGATATTATTTGTTGTACATCGGATAAAATATAAGTTATATTACAAATGTATTAAATTGTTTGTTGTATATAATAAATATGTTAGAGATGCATAGATATATGTATACATATAAAGAAAAACTTAACTTGGTAACAACATATGTTTCACGGCGCATAGAAACAAAAACATGAATATTCAACATATGAAATATGTGTCAAATTGTAACAAAACAATTATGTTATCGGTATAACCTGCACAATATCAGTCTACATAATTGTTTATTGTATATAATAAATATGTTAGAGGTATATATATATATATATATTTGTGTGTATACGGATAAATAAATCTTTTAATAATTATTACTTTGATTATATTGTTACAAGGGCACATTGGATATTATGATTAAAAATTGTCAAAAAACTAATTTTCTGAAAACGTGTGTCAAATACCTAATAAAGGTAAAACTTATGTATATTCTCAACAAAGTATTAAATACTTATCATATAAAGTAGGGAAGATTATTAGACTAACACATATTTTACGATTAATTACTAGACTAGCACCCACACTTTTTTGAGAATTTGTTGTGTTTTAAAGGCAAAAACACCCTTAAATGGTAGTGTTAAAACAAAATTATTTACGGTTATGCCACCGTGTTGACCTGGTCAACCAACATCGATGATATGGGTACATAATTATGAATATGTATCGTATTTACTAGATATGTGACATATCCTCAAAGTATGTAACGGGATTCTTAACTATGTTACGCATGCTTTTAATTATGTTACGGTGTTTTAGTGTCTGTAACTACATAATTAAGCCTAGTAAGTACATGACATGCTTTTTGTGGTAGTTAGCACATAGGTGTATTAAATACGTAACATAGTTTAGTACAATGTAGGTAAAATTTGAATGTAAGTATGTACCATATTTGCTTGTTAATGAGTACATAATTATTTAAGAATGTACCATAATGTTTTAAGAATGTAACACGCGTAATATATTTGTAGCATTCTTAATAAATCTATGACATTTACGGAAGCTGTCACATATTTACGTTGTTATAAAAATTGTACATATATATATCGGAGTGAGTATATTTTAAATTTGACCTCATGTTACTACATACTTATGCCGTTAAGAATTTAATTACTAAAATAGCCCATTTTAAATGGCAAACATATATTGTTGCGTTGCTACATATTTTATTGGTGGTACATATTTAAGTTATCACATACTTACATGTGATGTACATATTTATATATAAATACTTGTGAAACACCTACAAAATACCCAATTACCCGAAAAATACAAGAAAAATATCCGAATACGAAAAAGAAAAATACTTAGATAATCAAAAAATACATATATACCCAAAAAAATACCAAAAACATTTGAAAAAAGCCCTATATATTTTGCTCCATCTGTTTCCATTTTGTATTTGTGTAGGCAAATCTCCCCAAGAACCTTATTACTCATAGAGTTTCAGAAACTGCAACTCCTTCCAAGGCCGTTGATAGCTCAGAGGCAAGTTTTATGTTATTATTTTATGAATTCATCACATTTGTTTGCATGTTTTAAGAACAAAACCAAAACTTAAGACATGTTTATGTGATTCATAATTGATGCAGATATGAGAACCTTCAAATCCTGAGGCGCTAAGAGATTACCACCTGGTATTGTTGCACCTGAATCAGACTTGTACTTATGAAGATTGTGGGGAACCCTCATGAGGTTTGTTTTCATTCTTAGATTATACATCTTTCATGAATGTTTTATGTGATATTAGCTTCAATTTTCTTTCTCTGTTTCCTCAGCATTTGGTGAAGAAACCGAGATATCTAGCAACATTTACAGTGGGTTATAATCGATGGATGTGTTAAGAAGGTTGCTTCAAGCCCTTTTTCTGTTTTTCTGTTTTTTGCAGACTTTTCTCTATGTAGACTACTTAGCTTAGCTTATTGGAGCTTCTCAGTAAAAGAATAGCGAGTGACAATATCAACCAAAAACTCTTCTCCACATCTATGAATGTCAGTCGAATTCCCCAGACTTTGACCATATAACCACTAAGTGAACAAAAAATTGCAGGTCTAAGGGTCTTTTCTAAGAAAAGGCGTCTCCATAAACTAAAAAATTGCTGCGTATGTTACATAAATCTCTCCATCAAACTCAAATTTTAACATCTCCACATATATAACTTAAATTTCCTGCATTCTCAATAAATGCATGTCGCTGCGTGTGGCATATGATCCAGGTTATAATCATTTCTTTTCGTCGTCTTCTAACATGAGCTAAATCCTAGCAAACTCATTCCTTTAACTTGAACGAACTTTATTGATGCTTAACAACTCCCTGACCACAAGAAAAATGAGGACCGTAATTATAAGGTGGTTTTCCTCTCCCATATCATGGCAAGATTTCACTCAATGTGTAAGTAAATTAAGAAGCATAATTTTCGTAATCATGACAAGATTACAAGACAATGGATTTCACTCAATGTGGCAGAAACATGGTCCAAAAATTAACTCTTTTTGGCTCTATGCAGATGATGTTTTTCCCAAGGGATGCTTCGCTCCCTTTCTGCATTACTTCGTCACCATATACAGGTCAGTAGAATCAAAAATCAAAACACAATTACTAAACAAAACTTACTACTGCCTCTTTTTCACTCTATGCATATGTATATATACACACACAATGTATTATGTAAAGAGAATTTGGAAATCCCAACCTTTTTTCCAGGAAAGAAGTTTAATAGCACGCGGTGGGGTTGGAGCTGATAATCTTTTGTTCAAAGTAGAATCAAATCCAATTGGGGAACGACCAGAAGCAGTTATACTTTCTTCTATCTCGTTTTCACCATTTTCGACAGTATCTAATCTAAGAAATTCCGCCGACTCCAAAACTGTTTCTATCTCTGATATACAATAGGCTATGTGTTTCCTTGCCAATTCAAGGCCTCGTCCTTGTGGTCGTCTCATACAATTAAGAGCGTGTAGAAAATGCTGAAAGTTATTAAGAAAATGTTAAAGCAACTGAAAAATACACATGTCCTTTACAGCTACTAAGACAGAAGACGGTTTACACTACAATAATAAGTACATCACAGTTCACATGTGTGGCGAGTATTTCTAGCTAGAAATGAGGCTAAATAGGTAACTAAATCTGCCATAGTTTTCAAAGTCTAGTCTCTGCTAAGCTTGTTCATTCTAGTGAGTTGCACAACTTGGAAAACATGACACAAAGAAACATCTGATAACTCTGTTTGTCACTCCCCATTGTGAGGTAGGTTGATGAAAAGCAACTCGCTCATATTCTGAGTAGTTAGTTAACCAGACAGATTTAACTCTGCAGAAAACACTGAACACACATTTAAACTACCAACTATAGTTTTTATTCGTCGAAGTAAACAATAATTATCTTGTGCTCATCGAGGAGCACCAGGATGCTTAATCATAGATAGAACAGGCTCGGGGACTATATCATAAACTAGTTAACATGACATCCAAAGACTAAAGTTGAGAAACCCCGTAATCAATAAATAAATAATATGTAACAACAATTATCACAGAAAGACTATAAAAAGCATGAGACCTTACGGAAACGTATCCTGCGTAACAGAGCTTTGCAAAAACTCTCTTCCAGATGTGGTTTACTTTGTAGAGGTTCCAAATCTGCATCTTTTAACAAAAAAAGGAAAGCCACAGGTCTCAGTTACGGCTGCTGTAAAGCAGTGTTACAGTTAAACAAAGTTACCATATATAGGCCAGAGAGGCTAATTACAAGTTCGCATATGTTTAGACAGCAGTTGCACAATATCCAATTCCAATTTATTATACCATCCCTAAATTCAAAATCACCATTATATGTGTAAACAACATATCAAGGAGAAGAGGTAGCAAAAGACGACAATCCTTTCATATGGATACTCTCTTCGTATCTCTATTTTGCAAGCATGTGCAAGGAAAATATGCAAATAAAGAAAGTACCTTCCAACACTCTTCTTTTTGTGGCCTTACAAGCACGCAGCTGACGACAGATTGTTTCTTCCCCCGCATTTAAGAGTAACAAGCCCTTAGCATCTTCATCTCCACTAAAAGGAAGCCCATATGTCATGGTAAAAACATCTTCTTCCTGTTGATAAGTAGGTAACAAATGAATATAGTTAGTATAAAATATTCTTGACAGCAGGGGCATCTGCCTATCCTGAATATCACGACAAATCTTCTCAAGTTATTATCTTCATTTAGCTGCACAATGGGGGAATTGTTTTAGGCAAATAAGTTCTACTCTCTGCTAGTCATCTCAGAAATTAATAAAAAATGCTTAGGCTAGATGACAACGAATGCAACAACTTCATTAAAAGAGGAGAGTAAAGTGAATCCTGTCTTCATCTCTAATGTCTCTAAGAAGGGAAATGTGACTTCTAAACTAAACTCAGGAACTTTAACATCTTTACTTATATAAGCTTATGGTTATATGTCAAAACGGGTAAGTAACTGTTTTTCTTAACGCCAGAAAAATAAACGTTGAACATATGAAGAGATCGAAGAAAGATTAAACACTAAGTAAACCATATAATAAGAGAGCCAAAACTTTGTTAAAGTTAATTGCTTCATTAGTACGTGCATCTGAAACAACGGAAACAACTGCTCTGCAAGTTGCTCGGATGGCCTGTGAAGATGTCCTCTCAGGCCTCAGAACATAGATGCACGAAAACACAGTTTGGGCCAATAAATGACCAGTGTGCCATGTTGCCTGCAAAAGAGTAGAAGAATTATAATGAAAAGACATGAGATCAACCAAAATCAGGTAACATGTTTGAGCATTAAATACTCTCTAAAACAAATACGACACAGAATGTGATAAAGCAATACCAAGACAGAGATATTAGCTACATAGATCTCCTTATCAGAAGTTCAAATGAGAAGTGAGATTATTTCTCCTTGGAAAAGGAACATATGAGATGTTATATGCTCACAATTGTATTTTACAACCCTCAAAGTATTAGTTCAACACATCTTTAATAGAGATTACCTCGCACGCCAGGAGATGGTCCATAATGTCAATAATGGATTGGACATCAATAGTCCTATCAGAGCTTACAGGAACTGGCGCAAAACCACTTTCGATGGCTTCATCTATAGAATAAAACGTAGACACCATACCGGAATTCATTTTTGGGTCCATTATCTAGCAAAAAGAAAGAATATCATCACAAGAAGGAAATTAGATTGAAAATCAAGTAAATTTCTATTGAAACAATTGGACACCATGTTAATGACACACTTAAGGCAACTTCACAAGCTAAGTGTTGAGCTAGTTGCTGTTTACACATCCCTAACAAACTAAGGACCATAACTTAAAGGATGCTACCAGTTCACAAACATATTTGTTATCTTTAATAAAGTTACACAGATGGATTTTAAGAATAGTATGGTTGTACGAAACTTTGAAATATGCATGTACATTATAATAACGTCACATAAGAAAATCAATAAACAAGAGGCATGTGGCATTGCAGCCTTTAGAAAGAATGCTAAATAGTGCCACCAAGCACACTTCAATCTACATTGAAAAGGATTGAAACACAAGCTATCTGTTGTAGAAATAAGGAACCCAGGAGATTTATTAAAAATACTACTTAAATAAAATAAATTAAAATAATAACTGGAAATCTTGTAAGATCAAAATGTATAAAACCTCCAATGCAGACATTGCAGCAAAAAGATTGAAATTATCTCCATTAATGAGTTCGCCCTCATGAAGATATGCAGAAAAACAGAAGATTCAATCAGAAATTACCAGTTTTTATATAAATATATCTCATGCTATCATCCTAAGTCTACAACCAAAAAATCTTATGAGAGTACATAGTTTTAAAATAATTCTTAGCTACCAAATCAAAAGACATAAATTTCAGCTGATTTCTCAGAAAACAAGCTAAAACAGAAAAAAAAAACAATGAAAACTTTGACGCAGACACATACAGTAAGCCAAAGAGAAGAGAGTGTACCATTGCAAGCGGCGGAGAGGAGAGGCTAAACATCGGCCCAGACGGAGTTATCACCGGAAGGAATATAACAGTTTTTATGGTCGTGATTAATCGAAGAAGGTTCTTCTTCTCTGAGTGATTGCATCGTCGTTGTTGCTCAAGGAACTCGCCAAATCGCCTATCTGTAGTTTTTGAGTCACTCGAATTGAAGAATCCTTTTGGGATTTATTTACTGCTTTGGTTATTAGTAGAGAAAAAACTAGAAACCCTAATTTATCGAAATTGATAGAGAAGAGATGATGTCCAGAAGATGAAAGGATTTTTTTTCCTTCGTACTAATGGTATTTTTGTAATTAAATTAAAGTATTATAAAAAAATGGTCTTTTAATGCAAATAAGACGTGCTATTTTTTGTCGATGTTATTCTGAGTAATAAAAATGTACATTATTCCTATAAATTATCAGTATAAAGGAAGGTAAGATCAAGATTTTTTGTTTGAAATAATTTGTGTCTATAAACATATCAGTACTTTATATATAACATTCTATTTACTAAAATGGAAATTTTAGCTATAATATTTTTTTTATTTTAAATCGACTTAATTTAAAGTATGAATTAAGAAAACAATATAATATTTCCTTTGTTAATCCCTTCTTGGTCTACCAACGTACTATGAAAGTAAGGATATAATGTTCATTGTTTGCCCACATTTTTTAAGCTCTGGTGCAATCAGAATTAGGAATCTGAATTGGGATAATTGTCTTAACCTTTTGTGTTGTTGAAATTTGTAAAGAAATAAAGCTTACGCATCCTTCTGACTATTTCAATTGGTTTGTGTCTTTACATATATGTTTTGTATTGTACATATGCTCTCTCTCTAATA
Organism: Lepidium campestre; assembly: GCA_009757365.2. Taxonomy (NCBI): domain Eukaryota; kingdom Viridiplantae; phylum Streptophyta; class Magnoliopsida; order Brassicales; family Brassicaceae; genus Lepidium; species Lepidium campestre. The sequence goes on along the minus strand of WJSH01000029.1, from coordinate 79,635 downwards.
AGTTCTTGTTTGCAATTTTAGGAGATATGTCCATCAGATGTTTGGAAGACTCTATGTATTAACACGCTCCCAAATAAAAATGTTAGATTTCTTATCCTCCTTCAAATAATCTAAATAGTCAGTGTGTCAATACAGTATAGTAGATAAGAAACATATTATTTTTGAAACTAATTAGTAAACAATATGTATTAAAATGAAAATAAACTAAGAATGTTTTTTTAACCTGACCGGTAATATAAAATATGACAATATTAAAAGTATAAACAAAGCAATTATGCCATTTAAAACCATTCAGTTGTATCTTAAACATTGAATATTTAGAAATATCCATTGAAAACAAAACAGGTAAGACCATTTACATATCTAAACAACATTCTGGAAAACTTTTTGAAAACAAAATTCATTGTTTACTAATTAGTAATCATAGATGGTATTGAATTACATGTAATATAAACTTAATTAGAAAACACTTAACAGATGCTTAAAAGCATTAATTTCATGCATGGTTTGATCAGTGGTGACAATAGATGCATCAAAAGCATTGCATATGCTTAAGTTTTCTGTTCAAAAAATAACAAAATATTTGGTTAGCTTTCCCTAAAGATTACATTTAAGATTTATAGTAGAAGTAAATATATACAACAAAAATTACCTTTCCACATATTTATCTTAGCAAATCGATCAAACAATACACGTTTTCGTTACTTGATTTTAGGCAAGCACCATTGAATATCTCGGCTTGTATACCTCATAGAATGCAATTCAACTGTATTTCCCTTCAAATATGATCAAGTGATCAATAGTTAAAAATATAAATAAAACAAGATTTATAATTTTGTGAATCTAAGAACACTTACAAATTATCTCTCATAATGAAATCAATCTCCTTACTTTCCTTCCTAAGAACATGTAGAATCTGCATCTCTCCAATAGTAACAACTTGCCCGCAGAATATCTGCAACAAAATCATTGAGTAATTGAATATTAAATGTTTTACCCCTTAAAAACAATAGCTTATTTTAGAATATAACTTACCAACTAACATTTTGGTTTTAAGATCACCAGCAAGAACAACATCAAATCTTGCAAGGCTAATGAATGATTCGTCGGTTACATGATCACAATTCATAACAACTGTCTTGTATAAAAGTGTCGCCGTCGCTAGCCCTAAGCCAAAGACGATGCTTGGTCCGTGTCCCGTCGTTGTTTGAGACCCCGTGGCATTGAAGAGCGTTGACCAACCCTTGGCAAACGAGGCTAGCAGCCGATGCCACTCATTCATGATGCAATGGAAGCGCCTTGAACCGCAAGGGGGTGAAACCCTAGCTTTCGGGGATTAAGAGGAAGAGGCTTTTCACCGTGAGTTATGGGAGGAGGACCGTCGACATCTTCTCCTTCACTACGGCCCACACCTTGGCCGTAAGCGAGCATCCCCGCCCGTGGGAGAAATCCCATCGCATGTATTGCCGCAAAGAAGCGTTCATGGCGTCACACGCACGCGAGAGCGTGTTCGTACACGTCAGGGGTGGCTGCGTGGTCATCACTACCAGAGTCCCGACCGTGATGATTCCGAAGATGTTAGCCACGTCCGTGGCAATGAAGAAGAAAGAGGAGTCGTCGGAGGAGGATTAGGATTTGAAACCCTAGAAAACGTTTCGGGCATGTGGCATGCAAGTGCCGACGATCCTGCCGCCGTGGGTGACTACGACACTGCCGCCGTGGGTGACTACGACACTGCCGTTCGAGGGTTTGCAACCGTCATCCGAGGGTTTGCGACCGCCGTGGAGTCTCCAAGTTATCTCTGGCCATGGTGAAGAAAGGACAAGCGGATGAGGGTTACTCCAAGGACCAATACGAGTGCAAGAAGACTTGACTTGGATTGCAATCCATCAAGCCAAGGCCATGGAAAGAGTGCCGACATTGAGGCCGAGGAGAATCTATGGGAGAAGCTGCACCACTCCCGGGTTGATCCAGACTCACGCATGTTTCTATTCTCTCTGGGCCTTTGGTTTTTTTATTTAATATTTTTAAGACTATTTAAATTTATTGGGCTTATTTTGTTTTGTTGTAATAAGGCCCATAAGGTCATTTGTTTTGAGGGTTAAAATAGTTTACATAAGGGTTGACTAATTAGTAACTTGTTTTGGGCTTAAGTTGTGAAAAGCTTTTTTCTCTTTTTAAGGTCAATTCTAATGGGTCCATTAAGAGATAAGAAAGTCTGATCACTTTTAGTCTTTCTTTTTTAAGGATTCCTAGTAAGACCTATGCCCATTAAGTTTTAGGGTTTTTTCATGGAAACATTATATAATGTAATCATTTACTTAATTAATAGACATATAAGATAATTAAGAAACCAAAAACCCTAACCTTGTGCTTATGTGAGAAGATCACAAACCCTAGCCATCGTTGCAAGTTAGTTCGTAAGAACTAACTCTAAACGATTTTGCATATGGGAAAAATAAAGAAAACAAAGAGGAATCCAAAAATGACAAGGATACTGGAACAAGCAAAGTTATGGATGACCCGGATAACATGGAAAATCCTAACCTGACTGGACCTTTGGTCGGGCAAAACATTGTGGTTGAAAACGAAAAGGTTGAAACTAGAACCGTGAATCTGCTTAGATTAAACAATGAGAATCAAGAGAGAATGACCGAGTCTTTGGCTGCGGACCAACCCTCAAATCAAGAGGATACTAGTGGAAATACTAGAATGCCCTCTGTACGTGGGCAGTGGAATATGATAATGCAACTGATGGTTTAAATGGCTGTGTTGATTGGTGACCTTGCATCACCGACCGGTGTAAATGCGACTGAGAACCAAATTACGAATAATCCTTCTACTGAAAACCCATCCGGCTTGCGTGAAGGGAACCAAACTACGAGTAATTCGTCTACTGGTAACCTTTCTAACACACGAGAACTTAATTTGGTAGTGGAAAACCGTAATGGTGAGTGCACGGGTATCAAAACGGGCGGGTCACTACCAAAGTCCGCAACTGAAAGGGTAAGTTATTTGATTGTACTTGAGCACATGTCTAGCCTCGGAACAAAGCAGTTCTTCGGAAGCGTTGACCCAGTTGTGGCAGATGAATGGAGGAGTTGGTTGGTAAAGAACTTTAGTTCCACTCGTTTTCCAAATGATTTCAGGAAAGATATTACAGTCCATTTCCCTAATGGAGACGCGCACAATTGGTGGATTTCCATCAAAATATGTAAGGAAGATAACGGCATTTCCTTTGCGGATTTGTAAGGTGAATTCAACAAGAAATACTTTCCTCCGTAAGCCTAGGATCGGCTCGAGTCGGCCTACCTGAACTTGGTTCAAGGTATAAAGATAGTGAGTGATGGGGGCCTCGTTGGTGATAATGAAGGATATGAAGTCACGAGAAGACCTTGGTGAGTCGGTTCTTGTGAGAGCTAGCGATGGAGAACCACAAAGGACGGTGATGGTTAATTTGATAATCTCATCCGTTCAAGACTTAGAATCCTCACAAGTGTTGAACTCATCTCTCAATTCTCGAATCCATAAGAAGTAGAAGCAACTAAGGAAGAAAGTTCGTTCTTTATTGATAAAAGCTAAAAAATACAAAACACCGTCTAGAAACCTTATAAAGGGTTCGTTGGTCAAGGCGGTATTATTGCAGTCTGTAGTGGTGTAGTCCTTGATCGACAGTTGATTGAGCTAGGCCGGTAGCTGGTCGGTACGGTTCGGATCCTAGCGAACCTCCTCTCGATTCATCTGCTTGTCAGGCCGGTATGTGTCGAGTGATGTCAAGACAGTCTTTTTCATGGGCTGGATCAGGTCGAGCATGTCTCAGACGGTGTCGACGAACTTGTCCCGGATGGCGATCACCTTGCTCTTTGTGTTGGGGCCTTCTCTTATGACTGATAGGGGATGAACGGCTTCAGCGAGCAAGGTGTAGTGGTCGATGGCCTCTTGATTCCCTCCCCCTTGAGAATGATCCGACTGCGGATCGTCTTCTCTTTCCTCAAAAAGTGCTAAGTATGATACATTAAAGACATGATATACCTTCATTTGGTCTAGGAGGTCAAGGTCATAGGCATTGTAATTGTCGTGCTCGAGTACTTGAAACGGTTTATTGCCTCGCAGTGCTAGTTTCTTGTTCTTGTTTTGCTCCTTGGAAAATCTCTCAGTGTGGAGATGCATCCAAACCCAGTCTCCAGATTGAAAAATCACCTCTCATCGGCCCTTATTTACGTACTTCTTGTACTTGGCTGTTCGGGCTTTGTTAGTGGCCTTGACGTCCATGTGCAGCTTGCGCACATACTCTGCTTTTGTGTCGCCGTCTTGGTTCACGGTCTCGGGTGGAGCTAGAATTGAGATCCAATGGCGACAAGGACTGAAAACCATAGACAACTTCAAAATGTGAACGGTTATTATTAGTATGGTTGTAGGAAAACTTGATGTATGGTAAAGCCTTGACCTAATTCCTTGAATTTTGGCCGATTGTGACACGCAAAAATGTTGACCATCCGTCTGCGGGTGACATGATGTCGAGTACAATAGATTGGTTCCTAGTTTCCTCCAAAAAGTTCACCAAAAGTGACTAAGGAATTCCGGGTCGCAATCTGACATGATTGTTTGTGGTATACCATAAAGTCAAGCCACCTCTCAGAAGAATAGATCGGCGATCCAGGAAACATCATTGACGTTGTCACAAAGGGTGAAATGTGCTATTTTGGAGAACCTATCCACCATGACTAGTATCGAGTCCCTCAATTGGAATGTGGGCAAACCTAACACGAAATCCATGAAAACATCTATCCAAAGGGCGTTAAGGACATGTAAAGGTATACATAAGCTGTGTGGATGTGACATGGATTTACCTTTATTGCATGGGATGTAACTCTTGCAGTGCCTAGTAACGTCCCGCTTCATGTGAGGCCAAAAGAAATGAGCCTTAAGCATGTCCATAGTCTTCTAGATGCCAAAATGCCACATGACTCCTCGTCAATGCGCCTCGGTGACTAACAACTCTCAGATGGAGCCTTGGGTGATGCAAAGTCTCCTCTTCTTGAAAATGAAGCCGTCATGAAAATAGAAATCTCTATAGACTCCTCGGCCGCATTCCTCATATATGTCCTTAAAATCTCCATCAGTAGTATATTGTGACTTAATGGACTCAAAACCCAATACCTTAGCTTCCATTGTAGAGATTAAGGCGTGTCTTCTTGTACTTGATCACATACAGAAAAGCCTCAATGAACTTGAGCCAGCGAGCATGTCTTTTCTTGAGATTCTTCTGCCCACAGAGGTGCTTCAAGGTTTCATGATCGGTATACACAACGAATTCCTTGGCTATAAAGTAATGTTGTCAAGTCTTCAAGGATCATACTAAGACGTACATCTCCTTGTCGAACGTTGGGTAATTCAGCGTGGCACCAATTAATTTCTCGCTAAGGAACGCCACAGGTTTGCCACTTTTAGTTCACACTCAACTTTAAGGGTTAGTTCATTATTTGATAACGACAATACCATGGATTGCGTGTGGCGGTCCTCGAACTGTTGGAAGGCAGATTCTTGTTTAGGATCCCAGTTGAAGGGCACATCTTTCTTGATGACAGCCGTGAATGGTTTAGCAATTGTACTAAAATCTCGCACAAACCGTTGGTGGAAACTCGCCAGGCCGTGAAAACTGCGTACTTGGCCGATTGTGATTGGTTTTGGCCATTCTTGTATCACCCAGATCTTCTCCTGATCCACTCGCAGACATGTTGCAATCACAACAAAACCTAAAAATACGACTTCATCAATGCAAAAAGTACACTTCTAAAGATTAGCATATAAGCCTTCCTTGCGGAGGTGTCCGGCTTGCATCAGGTCGATATCACAAACCACTCGGTCGTGATAACGGCTGATGTTGAACAGAATGGTGACTTGCTCATTCACCTTTACCTCGGCCTGATCATTCAGCCACCTAAGCTTGTACCAATGAGGGATGCACCCGTTCCGAACGGACGTGAACGGTTCGCCAAAAGGTATCGTTTTGCCCATTTTCGCGAGTGGACGCATCCACAAATTCTCCATCTAAAGAAAATGCCTTGGTCCATTCTCGGCACTCTCAATCACAATCAAACACTCAAAAACACACAAGAATTACAATCAAAGGATTCAGAATAAACACTAAGTTTAATCAGATCTGATCAAGGATCAAGAGAAATTGGCTAAGTCCGAACAAGAAGAAATGGTGATCGAAGATTGAACGAGAAAGGAAGAGTTGAATCAAGGCAAGGGTAAGATAGACATGGATCCGGTGATTCGGAGTTCCACACACGAGATGAATGTGTGACCGTACCTTTGGTTCGGATAAGGCTCGCTAGATGATCGATTAAGATCTAAGTTTATCAAGTACTCTAACGATAATATACTTGATATTGTTACATTAATCGTATTTAGATCAAGTCTGTCTACTCTAGTCGAGTCTTGATCGGTAATAGGCCAGTGATGGTGCCCGTTAGCAGCCTGCTGTTCTAACCCAAATTATTTTAGACGGCACCGAACTGACTTACGGATGAACTGACCAAACGAGTACGGACCAAAGGCCATAATTGGCCTAAAGTATTGAGCAGAATGTTGGTGATCATGGTGCATGCATTCAGGTTTTGGGGATACATGATCGTACTCACTAAGTGTTGCAAAATACTTACCCTCATGCCCTTTGCATTAATTGATGGAACGAACCGGAAAGATGAGTCTTGACCGCATGGCTAAAAGATGAAGGATGGACGGATGGAAGGGAACTCGGGTTGTGTGGGATACATACATTTGTAATAGCTTAGTATGCAAACAAATCATTGTATGGAAACTCTTGATTATATGAATAAAAGTCTTAATTTCTCTAAGTAAATCTCTATCAGACCTGCATCAAATTCAATAAATCTCAGAATTAACTAAGTACAATCGAACTAAACAAAGTCTCAAAATATGTCACAGACCGGCCTTAGTTCCAACTTCGGGTGGAACAAACCTCCACTGACATAAGTCTGGAATTGGGCATTTCAGGTAGCTCTGACAACATCGACGCCACCCACTCTTGTTCGTCCTCCCGCTGGCGTCCTATAAAGCAGAGTTATTGGCAATGGTTTTCGAGAGGTGGATCTCCAGGTGGAACGAACCTCCATTTACTTCTCCGGTGTGTTTTCTACGTTCACATCGTTCGGGCTGTGAACCGGTAGAGTTCCATGTGTGGGTGAAGGTTAGGCTTTGAAGATCGAGTCTTCGTTTTAGCTAGCCTTCGTCTGGAATCCTCACCTCCTCTTTTGTCAGTGTCGTCAACGGTGTTGGTGTCATCGGAAAGTCATGGCCGTAAGCCATGGTTTGGTTTCTCCTCCCCTCTTTGGTCCGAACCAATGTCTCTTGTTTTTATTAGGTTTTGGTGGCTCCATCATATGCACCCTAGTTGGATCGTCTAATTTTTCACCTCCGGATTCGATTGGTAGTTGTGCTCGTCTGGGTTCGGTTTTTCCGTGTTGAGGTTTGGTTTGTTCTTTGTCCATACTTTATAGATTTGATCGAGGTCTGGTCTTTTCATGGGCTCTATTGAGGTATCAAACGGTCGGCTTTGTTTTCGACTTCACCATGTTCCGCAAGTTGTGTGTCTTGCTCTTCGATATTTTCTGCAATTTAGTTTGTCTTCAGTCTCGTTCCCAGTTGAGCTTCTTTATGTGACTTTGCACATTTTTGGCTTCTGATTCATTCTTGCCAGTTTAGTAGCTCTATATCCACTTGTGAGGTACTTTTGTGTAGTCATTGGTAATTTCGATCTTCGGTTTTGGGGTTGCAGACTTTAGAGTCTATCTGATCTCTAAGTGTCTTAATCTAATCATTTTGTGGTTCTATATTTTAGCTTCCTTTTTTTGAGCGTTGTCTCAAGGGAAATTTCGACTTCCGCCGGCTTATGTGTTTGAACTATATATTTTACCATGGTTTTAATATAATTTAGATGACAAAAAAAAAAAGTTAACCCATTTTTTGTGAATCTCTTTTACATGGTATCCCTTATATAATAAAACATGGCGTTAACATAAACACCGTGTTATATTAGTCCATTTTGGTTTAGGAATTATTATAACAAAATTTGTTACTGGGAAGACATTATGATAACAATAACAATATATCTTTGGTATTTACATAATAAATAATATAATCGATAAATTCTACTATATATTTTCGTTTGAATATACACATTACAATATAAAATACAATTCAATATTCAATATTCAAAATATACACAATACAAATAAGAAATAGTAATAACAATATCTAAAAATCTACTATATATAATCGTTTGAATATAAACATTATATTATAAAAATAATACAATTCAATAATTCACATTATGATAAAATTATAATGATAATCACATAATATTTTCGTTTGAGTACAGTTTAATATGTTAATTAATAGTTAGTTAGATAATAATATAATCGATAATAATAATAATATCATTATCATCACAAATTCCGGATATAGATTAAGTTTATCATAAGTAATTCCTAAAATTTGGTTTATCATAAAGAATATCTCACCAAATTAAATTTGTTACGATTTGTTACTTCTTTATTAGTGTTATGATATATAATATACCATAATATTCGCCTAATCAATTTTTAAAAAACATTTACACCTTATCCTTAAAGACTTCCCTACATTTTTTTTTATTTTCTAAATCTCTTTAAATAAAATATTTACTATCATAAAATATTAAATTATATATATAATAAAGGAAATTAAAATACATTCATGTTTTAGACACATTAATTTAATCATTATTTAAATATAATAAGTAGTATAATTTGATAGAGTTTGAACCACATTGGCAGACACAACTAAAGAATCATTAAGATTTCACACTAATAGAGCTTAAACAATGATAAAAGTGGGAGACTCCACGCGAGCCAGAGAGGTTGGCAGACCTTCACAAATACAACTTGATGATGAATACACTTCAGCTGCAACTATGAAGGAAGCGTTTGTCCCAAAAATTTTGCATGAAAGAGATGCACTTCCATACTTTGATGAGCCGAATGAAAACGATATGAGTGAGGGTTCTTATTACATGCTAACAATCTTGTTACATAATATACGCAATGATGTTAACACATTTAATATTGGGTAACTAAACTTTTTTGGATAACAAAACTATTACACAGAACATATACGTTTTTCCTTACTGATAAATAATATATTATATGTAAATACGAGAATTATTTGCGAACAATTAAACTGCATGGACATACACAAATGAAAAATCGCTGAGGTTGCACACTGACTAAGCTGAAACAATGATGCTAGTGAGTAAGCCCCAAGAGCCATGGAGGTTGGCATACCTTCTCAAACACCACTTGAAACTGTAGAAAGTGTTGATATTTTGAAGAAAACGTATGTTTCAAACTTTTTGCATGAAAAAATGCACCTCCATACTTTGATGACCCATGTGAAGACACTATATATGAGTGAAGTTCCTTGATACACACTAAAAATCTAGTTTGCGATCTAAAATAGACTCATGGATGTTTTATGAATTTCTTATTAGATAATGAAACATTTTACAAGTAACATCAAAAGGACACAATAATTACTATATTTGAGATAAACTTTATCTTACGGTATAAGTGGATTTTATATATTTCTCATTAAGTGATATAATTGTGATCGATATTGTAGGTTAAAAAATTGTTACGATATAATTGTAATATTATAGGTATAAGTGATATAATTGTAAATACGATATAATTGTAAAACTTGTTACAATATAATTGTAAAAATTATTATGATATAATTTTGTCAACACTATACGATATAATATACTGTGATAATATATGTTCAATGATATTTGATTCAGGTAAGAACTATGATAGTAGATAACTAACATTGTAGTCGACACTTAGGATATATTTGGAAATGTATCTTTTCCGTTACATGAAAACTGATATATTATCTAATAACCAGTAGATGCAATTATACAAAAATAATTTTATCGGATAACATTCACATAGTATGTAATTAACTTTGTTACATGCTAAAGATATATGTTAATTAATTTTACTATCTAATGATGAATGCATGTAATATAGTTATGTTGTGAAATATGTGCAGCTGTTCCCGCTGATGTATCACAAAGCTTGTATCATACACCTTAAGAGGAATATTGTGGCAAAGAAAGGATAATTAAACCGAAATAGTGAATAATAGCTTAAACCTTAAGAAGTTTCTTAGCAGGAAATATTTCAATGTGGAACGTAAAAATAATTGGCTTGGCGCCATGAAAACCTGCAATACAGAAAGTGTTATAGTTAACAGACAAGTAACAAAAACGGGTATATGATAATGTAACTTGGGAAATCAAACAAAAATTGGCAACCACCCCAAGACACGACTCTTTATAACATCAAGAAAATAGAAAGTGCTTATCACAAAACTTAGATTAATTAAACAAAATTTTGATTCACAAAACTTAGGAACTTAGTAAAATCATGAATATTCCAAAACCTAGTAAAATTGAAACTTAGAAACTAAACTTAGATAAAAAAAAATCAAGCAAACTCATAACTTAGAACATAAAATCGCTGCTCTTGCTCTAAAATAACCAAAAATTAGATTTGATTTTGCCCTGCAAATCGCCGCTCATTCGCTAGGAAAATAACAAAATGGAAAGACCCAACCCCTAGATTTTAATAAACAAACCGCTTAACATAGCACAAATGATTAATGCATAAAGGTTGAGCAGGGTTGAGAAGATGAAGAGGCGTCGAAGATGGAGAAAATTTGGAGAAGGAGAGTGGTTGAAGAATGATAAAGGGTTGAGAAGAACTGCGAAAAGAAGAAGGAGAGAAGTTGGAGAAGAAGAAATTTTGTTTAAAATAATATTATATTACAATTTTCTTCACACACTTCGTAAGGGAGAAATGCTCTCGCACACTCATCAATCAGATATAAACTAGAAATAATAAAATATGATATGATGATGTCACTTAATAGAGGCAAAAATGTGATAAAGTTTGTAATAGGTTTCTACGAGAATAGGGATGCTTTGACAACTAATTATATTAAAAACATTAGGGCTAATTAGGTGAATATTACATTTGGTTTATGTAATTAGGTAAGTGACAAAAGTTTTTAGTAATTAGGTGACTATTACCTATGATTGATATAAAATGTCGAAACTAACCTTGAGTTATTTTTTTAATGTACGCTTACTTATATGAAACTAACAACATCTCATTTAATGAGTTGAGACTTTTGTTAGATACGTGTTAGAGTGAGCATAAAATGCTCCTTCATTTGTGCGATCTTCTCTGACTGACAACCTTGCTTCATGTGTTCTTAAAATACCAATCAATTCAGTTCTTGTGAGTGAAGTCAAATCGCGAGTTTGCTCCATCACACTAACGATGTTATCAAACTTGGTCGGGAGAGAGATAAGTATCTTCTCTATCAACTAATAATCGGTCCTCTTATCACGATGCTCAATTAATTGTTTGTCCAAATCAATAAACTTATCCGTAAATGTCTTAACAACTTCGTTCTTATTCATCTTCAACATTTCATATTATCTATGCAATGTTTGAATTTTCACCTATTTGACTTGAGGAGAGCCTTCATACTTAGCCTTCAATGCATGCAATGCCTCATTTGATCATGTTGCCGTCGCAATGCGTGAGAAGATGTGATCGGTTACAGCAGTTTGCAAAATTTGCAAAGTGTTCATATTATTAGCAATCGGTTCTTCTCTAAGCGTCTTTGCTCTTGCAGTTTCAGGAGTTTCTTGTACCGGTTCGAGTGGCCCACCTTCTTCAATCACGGACCATAGTTCACTACAAGAAAACTCGCTATTTGCGACTGCCATTTGTGACTGATAATTTAGTCGCAAATGGTTGCGACTGATTTACGACTAAAATTTGGTGGTTTGTGACTGATTTACGACTACAGTGGACATAGTCGCAAATCAGTCGCAGATTTGCAACTACAGTGGACATAGTCGCAAATTAGTCACAGATTTGTGACTGAAATGATTGATTGCAAATCTGTCGCAAATTTGCGACTGATTTGCAACGAATATAAGACTGAGGCCTTTAGTCGCAAAACAGTTACAAATTTGCGACTGATTTGCAACTTCAGTGGCAATGTTTCAGTCGCAAAATTAGTTGTAAATCAGTCGCAAAAAATGGTTAGAAAACGTTTTGCATGTTTTGTACCCAACTTTTGCGACTGATTGTGTAGTATCAAATTCAGTCGCAAATTTTGTAGCAAATTAGTAGCAAATTTCTGTATATATACCCCCATTGCCATCATTTTCATAACACCAAAAAAAAAAAAATATTTTAGGAAAAAAAAAACTTTTGAGAAAAAAAGAAGGAGAAATTATACAAATTTACGAGAGTGGATGTATAAAAGAATCGATGAAGAAACAAGAAATATATCTGCAGAATTTGCGGCTGGAGTGGTTGAGTTTATGAATTTTGCGGGTAATCAGCCGCTAGCAATCAAAAGGGGTAAGTTTTATTGTCCTTGCACTTCATGCGAAAACAATAAAATCCTTCTGGGACGTAAATTAGTATACAATATTTTTACGAGAGGATTTATACCTATGTATTATGTTTGGTATATGCATGGGGAAGAGCTAAATGTCAATTTAGGCAATAGCAGTAGTCGTCAGAATAGAACTCATGATATAAGGAATAATCAAGAAGATGTTAGTAATGTAGTCGAAGATGCATATGTAGGAATAGTAAATGATGCATTTCCTGCTCATGAGCATAACATGATGAATTATGATCAAATTTACAACTATGAAGTTGAGCCTGAGCATCATCAAGGTAGAGCAGTACCTAATAGTGAGGCACAAAAATTATATGACATATTAGAAGATGCTAACAATCCTCTATATGATGGATGTCAAGAAGGTCATTCCCAATTATCATTTGAATCTCAATTTCTGAACATGAAAACAGATTATAATCTTCCTGAACGGTGCATGGACTCTTGGGCAAAACTCTTTACAGAGTATCTACCCGAGAATAGTCAGTCAACTGCATCGTATTATAAAACCGAGAAATTGATGCAAAAATTAGCACTCCTGTACTATACAATTGATGTATGTATGCAAAATTGTATGATCTTCTGGAAATAAGATGAAAAATGGGATAAGTGTCAATTTTGCAGAGCAGAAAGATATAATGAAAGTGACGGAAGAACCAAAATTCTATTCAGTCGTATGTGGTATTTACTCATTACTGATAGAATAAAAAGACTATACCAGACGAAGAAGAATGCTGAGGCGATGAGATGGCATGCAGAGCATGAATCAAATGAAGGAGAAATGTCTCATCCATCTGATGCAGCGGAGTGAAAGAATTTCCAGCAGTTACACCCTAGTTTTGCAAGTGAACCTCGAAATGTATATCTTGGATTATGCACAGATGGGTTCAATCCTTTTGGAGCGTCTAATAATCACTCATTGTGGCTTATGATCATGACTCCATATAATTTACCGTCACGTATGTGTATGAAGGAAGAGTACTTGTGGCTTACGATATTGAATTTCGGTCCAAATTATCCACAAGCAAGTCTTGATATATTCCTTCGACCTCTGATAGATGAGTGAGTTGTGGACGAGTGGAGTTGAGGCATTTGATAAATTTAATAATTAAAATTCCAATGTAAAAGTAGTTTTGATGTGGACGATAAGTGACTTCCCCGCATACGGCATGTTATCAGGGTGGACAACACATGGACGATTAGCTTATCCAATATGCATGGAAGATATAAAAGCATTTTAATTACCAAATGGTCAGAAGACGTGTTGGTTTGATTGTCACAGAAGGTTTCTTCCTAAGGATCATCCTTTAAGAAGGAACAAAAGAAATTTCTTGAAAGGAAAAGATGCTCTAAATCAATATCCACCACCATCATTGAACGGGGATGAAGTGTACCACCAGCGAATAAGGGAAATCAATCCACCAAAAACATATGTTTGTGGTGAAAATGGACATAAGCCAAAGAAAGAGGGATATGTGAAATGAAATAATTGGCACAAGGAAAACATATTTTGGGAATTGCCATATTGGAAAGATCTTTATCTACGACATTGTCTTGATGTGATGCATATAGAGAAGAATGTTTTGGATAACTTCTTGAATACCATTATGAACGTTAAAGACAAATCCAAAGACACAGTTAAGGCAAGATTAGATATAGCAAGATTTTGTTCGCGGAAAGAGTTACATCTTGATAGTCGTGGAAGAACTTCTTGAATACCATTATTTTAGAGTTTTTTAGAATTTTTTTTGAATTTTATAAAAATTTATATGAATGTTTTTAGAATTTATATGAATTTTTAGAATTTATATGAATTTTATAAAACAAATTGAGTTTATATGAATTGTTTTGTAGATTTTATAGTAATTATATGAATTGTTGTGTTTAGCTTCGATCGGGATCCACGTGGACAGATCGCGAAAAAGATATCTAACATTATCCAAGGCGGGTTTAAGGGACTGTGGTACAGTTGGACAAAAACACCTTTAGAGATACGTGACTTGTTTTTCATCAAATTTGCGGTATAAGGTTTTTTTTTTATGGATATAATATTTTAAATATATGTAATACATTATATTTTTAATTTATTAACATATGTTTTATTTTTAATTTTGTAGCAAGCTTTTCACTGGAGTCTCGCAATTACCGATTTTATCTGCACGGAGTTCGAGACAGTCGCGGTCAATCGAATAAAGGGAATTGTTAGCCAAGTGAAGAAGAAAGGCGAATGTCTGGGATGGATGGACAATGCAATTTGGAAGATCATGATTGAGCATTGGACGACAGAAGCAGCTAAGAAGAAACGCGAGATAACCCGCGCTGCTTAATTTTCTTATCGTAATGGTCTTGGGCCACATAAACATGTTGCTGGGCAGAAGTCGTATTATCGTCTGCAGTTGGACCTTGTAAGTTTTCTAATTTTCATACGACTTAAATTTATATTTTATACTAATTTATGAGTTAAATTGTTTTTTTTTCAGGAAAATGAATTAAAACGACCAGCGTCTATTTCTGAAGTTTTCAAAAAGACTCATACTCCGTCTGATGGGAGTTTGGTAGATTTAAATGCCAAGAAGATTGTAGAGAATTATGACAAACTCGTCGCCGAGAAGCATTCACATTTGGGAAGCAACACTGATATATTAGGCGATGAAACCGGATCTATTGAGCTGAGACAGGTCGATAAAGACGAGATCTTCCTTCAGGTACTAATTTTGATTGTTAATTACTTATTCATATAATTTAAATTTACTACATTGCTAATTTTTCATTTTCTATTTAAGTCTACTACCAAGGACCGTAGAGGACGGGAGTACGGTTTAGGCAATATTACCGCACGATATGGTTCTTCTTCCAAGAACAAGTCGACTACGACTTATGCTATTGATTCTTTTACCGAGATTCAGCAGAACTTGGAGGAATCTACTCAAACCATTGAATCCTACAAGCAAGAGATGGAACAAGAAAAGGCAAAGGTGGCACTTCTTCAGCAACAGAACATCAGTTTGGAGATGCTGCTTGGCTACCTGAGTGAGAAAGATCCGAGCTTTGCCGCTTACGTTGCTGCTAATCCTATTCCACATCCGCCTCCAGATGGTTCCAGACCTTCTTCGGGATTTAGATCTATGGACTCGTAGTTCTTTTTGTACTTTTATCGTTGTAAACAATATTACGTTTTAGACAATTTCGATTTATAAAAATATTTTTAATTTATTTATTTTTATTATTATTTATTTTTATTTTTATTTTAATTATAAAACGTACTAAAACAAATAAATCGTATAAAACAAAATAAAAAAGATTTGCTACTAATTTGCGACTGAAGTTTTCCAACTGATTTGCGCATGAATGTTTGCTATTGATTTGCTACTAAATATTTGCTATTGATTTACGACTGAATGTTTACTACTGATTTTGTGACTGAAAATTTGCTACAGATTTGCAACTGAATGTTTGCTACTGATTTGTGACTGAATATTTGCTACTGATTTGCGACTGATATTTACCCTACTCAGATTCAAATACGTTAGTCACAAATTAGTTGCAGATCTGAGACTGTGCGTTCAGTCGCGCATCAGTCGCAAATTTGCGACTGAATGTGGACAGGCAAATTAGTCGCAAATCTGCGACTGATTTGCGAGTAACCGGATTTGCGACTGATTGAATTAGTTGGAAATCAGTCACAAATCCGGCTTTTGCGACTGATTTGCTACTAATATGGTAGTCGCAAAAAGCGAGTATTCTTGTACTGGTTTTCGAGTCCGAAATATTGTTTCCATCGTATATGAGAATAACTTGATGCGAAGTTCCTTGCAATATCTTGAGGTTCCTTTTCGTTTAGTGAATGCAAAACTTCTTCTTTCGAACAATTGTATAAACTAATGCTTGTGTTTGTCCTCACAATCGTAAAGCTCTGATACCATGTCAGAAATATCAAGATGTTTGTATTTTTGTGAAGAGAACAAAGATATTTCAAATAAGAAAAACAAAACTTTTATTGATATGATAAAAGTGTATTACACAAGTTACAACACATGAGAGTTTTGTCTCTAACATATAGGTTCTTAATCGAACCATTGTGTTTGTGGAAAATGAAACAACATAACTTAATCCTAAAAGACATACACTACAAGAAATGATGCCAAAAATGACGGCCAAATCCATCTAAAACCCGTTGTAAAAGGCATTTTTTGACTGTTTTTCGACGAAATGGGAGTCGTAGAAAACGTGTCGTCGAAAAGTAAATTTAGTCGAAAAATCGTCAAAATTTTCGACTGATAAAACTTGTCAAGAAGTCGTCGAAAGTTTTGACAGTCTTTTGACGGAGGACTTTAGTCAATATTTTTGATGGGATTTTGACGGGAAACCATTGTTGAAAATTTCGACGGTATGTGGATGACCATCTCGTCGATAATTCCGAGGTGTTCGACGTGATGTTTCGTCAAAATATTTGACGGATTTTCGAGGATACTACCCTTCAAATATTTTGACCAACTTTTGACGGATTTGTCGTCATATTTTGTGATGATATGTTTTTAAAATTTAATTTAATTTAATAATTTAAAGCAAAATTCATATAAATATATATTTGTTTTTTTTCAATTTGTTTGAAAATATAAATAAAATTAAAAATACAAATTATGGTGGAGGATTACCGGGTGAAATATCCGATCTTGGTCCAAAAGCCCGCATCATATCCCGGAATTCTTCCATTTCATGTGCATTCATACAGAATTGAGACATTTCTTCTTGAGCTTGCTTTTTCCACTCTTCGAACTCCTTCATATGCTGCTCTTGTTCTCCAATTTCTTCCGAAGAAGTTCGAGTTCTTCTCGCTCAGAATGTTGAAGAGTCTAACTACATGGCCCATAACGAGTTCCTGAAGCAATGTCATAATCCACCAACTTCCCGAGCCCGTACAGCCGATCCTTACTTTGCGGTGTTTCCTGAAATAATAATTGATTAGACAAAACATAAAAATTAAAATCTAATAATTTTAAAAACTTATTACCTCTAGAACCAAACGGTTTATCTCATCTCGAGATAACTCTAGTGTTGATGAAGACCCCTCCTATAGTTGCGTCAAGTGATCCTCCTTCTTCTTCTTGATATTCTCTATGACCTCTCGGTTTATCTCATTTTTTTGGAGGTGTGCGTCTCTTCCATTAAGACAAGGTAGTCGGGACGCGCACCTCCATTTGCGTGAATCTACAATAAAATAAAATTTGTTAGTTCGAATAACAACTTAAATTTAAAAAATTAGTAATATTTCTATTTTAAAAAAATTAAACTTACCATATGTAACTCTCGAGACTCGAAAGTCATGGCGTCGAAGTTGTGTGTTGCTATTCTTCTCCCGTCGTGATCACTTTTTTGGTTTTAGGAGTTCTTCGCAGAGAGAGCCTTCATATTCTGGAGATCCCAATAGACACAAAACTCCAAGTAACGCTCTCGATTACATCCAGAAGGCGGGTCAACTGAATTACTCATCCACTTCTTCTTCCATGAGTAGAGGTTCTTCCCGTATATAGTTGCCGCTTGTTTGTGAAAAGCTTTCCGGACTTCTGGCGTTAGGTGAACGTCCCAATTAAACTCTTGCTGAAAAAAAATATTAAATAATTTATATATTACTTACCGCATAAGTTCTGAACCACAACTCCTTTAACTCTGGCGGGAAGTCATTGTAAGTCGGATATGCCTTTGGGAGGTGCATTTTCATCATGGTCAAAATCAATTTGGTACCATTTTGATAACATAACCTGAAAAAAATAATAAAAAATAAATTAGATGGAGAAATATTAAAAACTTAATATTAAATTAAATAAAAATAGATATTTATTTGATTACCAAGTCACTCCACCCTCGTGCTTCGGGTGAAGCATACGTAGATGTCGACGACTCTCGACATTTTGGGAGATAAGTTCCTGCACCGAGATGTGAGACGGTGGAGTTCCCGAGGTCTGAGCTCCCGAGTTATGTGAGTTTGGCATAAAACTAGGACAGGAAGAACTAGCATCAATCTGAGGTGAGGTCCCTGAAAAACAAAACTTTCAGTACGATTTGAAAAACAAAACCACAAAATTAATTTTTTTATTAAAGTTTTATATATATTTTTAATCATTTAAATATATATATAAAACGTTTTAATATTTTATGTATATATTTTTTGATAAAAACGTATTCTATATATATTTTGATAAAAAAATATTTTAAAAATGTTTTAATAATGTAAATATATATAAAACGTTTTAATATTTTATGTATATATATTTTAATAAAAACATTTTACATATATATTTTAAAAACATTTTAATAATTTATACATAAATCCTAAACAAATTCCTAACAAATTATACACAAATCCTAAAGTAATCCTAAAGAATTCCTAACAAATCCTAAAGAAATCCTACAAATTTCCTAACAAAATCTTAAACAATTTATACACAAATCCTAAATCCTAAATCCTAAATCCTAAATCCTAAATCCTAAATCCTAAATCCTAAAGTAATCCTAAAGAAATCCTAACAAAATTCATATCAAATTCAAACAAATCCTAAATAAATCCTAAACAAATCAATATGAAAGCATAATCAATCCTAAATAAATCTAACTCACTAAACCAAACCCTAACTTACATATTTTTGACGGCGGCGACGGAGGAGGTGACGACCGGCAGTGGCAAATGAACGACAGAGTGGCGGCGTTGCGGCATACCAGAGGGGGAGACGCGGCTGAGTGGAGAGAAAGGCGGAGTAGAGATAATGACAGAAGAGATAAATGGGGAGAAGAGAAAACCGGCAGAGATTCGGCGGCGATGAGTGCATCGCTCAACGGAGATTCGGCGGCGATGAGTGCATCACTCGACGGAGATTCGGCGGCGATGAGTGGATCGCTCGGCGGAGATGCGGCGGAGAGGAAGGAAAGAATGAGAGAGAATGCTTCGAGAGGGAATAAGATAGAATGAGGGAGAAATGTTTTTGTATGGCTTTTATTTATTGTCCGTCGAAAACCCGTCCAACATTTTGACGGGTTTTCGACGGGCAAGAAATAAAAGCCGCGGAATGAAATAATTACGCCGGAGAAAACGTAATTTTCGCGGTACCATCAAAAACTCGTCGAAAATTTGGACGGGTTTTCAACAGGCAATAAATATAACCACGTAAATACCTGCGGAAAATGAAACGGGTAAAAATTCTGAGGTTCCGTCGATTTTATGAACATTTAGCCTAATTGATTACAAATTTTTGAAATTTATTAAATTTGAAATACGAAAATTATAATTTGAAACATTCATATTATATATAAACATTCATAATATTTAAAAACACATAATACCAATTGAAAGACACTAAGACTTTGAAATATTCATATATAGTTTCAAAAATTAATATGTTCATAAAATAGAAATACATTAAAACTACTCATATGATGAATCTGATCGGAACTCTCCACCATCGGCCTCTGAGTTATCATGAACTACCGCATATGCATGTTCGATCAAATCAACACAAAGGTCAACACCAAGTGAAAGTTCCATCGATCCTAATGTACCAATAGAACTCTATTGCTTATGATCATTGTCTAAGGCTCCATACAATTTTCCTCTAAGATATATTGATGTAACTGTGATCCATGGATCTTGTCCGTTTGTAATACGTGGATATGGAAGGTAGCATACTTGATCGACTTGTGAGGCAAGTATGAATGGATCATACTTCTGAAGTTGTCGCCGTGAATGTTTGGAGGTAACTCCAAATTCGTCTAGACGCACATCAGTACCAATAAAAGGATCATACCAATCGTAATAAAAAGCAATGCACCTCAAATCTAGCAATCCCGGGTAATGGACTTATAAAATCTCACAAAGTACCCCATAGTAAATAATATTACCAAACTGCGATGATACCCCATAATCGGAAGTTGGTCTCTTCATTCCTTCTCGTAGTATCTTGAAAGCATATCCACGTGTACAATACATTGGATAAGATTGTACAACCGAGAGAGTGCCGTTAACATAGTCTTCTAACCATGTGAGAAATCTTTGCCCTCGAGACTTTGATTTTGTCACCTATAATATTTTCAAAATTAAATGGTACATTAATACAAATTAATATTAACTAATTTTATAACTATATTAAAATGGTACACTTACATAGAATTTAAGCCAATCATTAAACTCATTCTCCTTTACGGTAAGAAGTTCTTCCTCCGAATACCCGGGATATTCAAATCGAATTTGTGACATGAAAATCCTATGAAAAGAAGGAAATATAATGAATGTTTATTTTATTATATATTAATATTGCAAACATATTTGTAATTAATATTATCTTTCAAATTCGTCAATTTCATCACAGTTCGTAAGAATGTACATATGCAAGTGTTTGAGCTCTGCATCTATGAAACTCCGGTTGTGTAATTTTCCACTTAACTGTCTAACCTTTTAAAATAATATATTAAATTAATCACACATTATGTTTGAAATAAAAGAATATTTATGAGGATAAAATAAATGTCGTACCGGTGAAAATATATCAGAAACATAGGCAAGATACAGTGGTTGTTGACCTCTATTGTCGTGTCTCGATGGTCTATGACTTTTTGTCTGAACGTGCAATGGAAAATAGTTTGCACCTAAGTTTGCAGCTTCTTCATTTATGCTCTGTGCAACAATTGATCCTTCACTTTGCTTAAATTCTTTACTTTTTTCTTAAGGTGGAACATGTATTGTTCAAAATGATACATCCAACGAAATTGCACCGGCCCACCAAGTGTTACGAAAAGATTTTAAAATCATTTATTATAAATTACATATTCTTGCATTAAAATTATAGTAATTAATACATGCTTCATATGGTAGATGAATAGGAAAATGCTCCATAACATCAAAAATGATGGTGGAAATATCTTCTCAAGATTGCACAGTATCACCGGGATCTTCTCTTCCAAATTCCGAATACCATCTTCCGTAAGTATACGCGTACATAAATCGCAAAAAAATGCACCAATGGCTTTGTAATATTTAAAATTGTAGTAAGTTCTGAAACCATAGATATATATAAGTAATTTTAATAAAATCTAATCTTATACCTGCAATTATTCCATGCACATTTCGCAGTATAAGATGAGTGAATGCACGCGAATAGAGCCCAGGAGCCGTAATAACCCAAAGGTTGACCTGCAGCAAAAACAACTTCAAACGATAAGAGTTGTTGCATTACAACATGACAATCGTTACTCTTCATACCACTAAACTTTCCTTCTCCACTATCAACACAATTACGGAGATTTGAAGTGTATCCATAATGGAATTGTACATTATTCATTATTTTTGTAAAAAATGCTTGCTGCAAAACAATTATATAATTATTAAAAATAATTAAATTATGATTAATAAAATCAAAATAATAATTACTTACTTTTTCAGTTCCATCCAAACGAAATATAGGGATTGGCCCCATTTTTTATTTCTTTGAATATGAAGCTCTTTCAATCGCAGATCTCCGGTAAATCTAATCTACTCTTTAAAATGTCTTTCTTCTTCCCTTGTACATTAAGAATTGTGTTGATGACATTTTCAAATACGTTCTTTTCAACATGCATGACATCTAGACAATGACGAAGAAGGTGGTTCTTCCAATACGGCAAATCTCAAAATATACTCTTCTTATGCCAATTATGATGCTCCCCAACACCATCAACAGGAAAATGCACATTTCCCCCACATTTTATCGTATATTCTGCACCAAAGTCTCTAAGTTACGTTAATAGGTAATCACCATCTGGTTATGGAGGTGGATCATCGAAGGATTTCTTGTTTTTCCTAACGAAGGTGGTGCTTCAACGATAAGGATGATCTTGTGGAAGAAAACATCTATGACAGTCGAACCAACTCGTCTTTCGCCCATTTTTCAACTGAAAGGCATCAGTGTTATCCTGACAATATGGAAAAGCTAATCGGCCATGAGTAGTCCATCTTGATAACATTCCATACGCTGGAAAATCACTAATATTCCACATGAGGACATCCCGCATCTTAAAACTCTCATTGCATGAAACATCAAAAGCTTTGACACCATTATCCCATAATTTCTTCAACTCATAAATCAATGGCTGTAGAAATACATCTAATGATCTTTTAGGATGCTCTGCCCTAGGAACAAGAATAGTCAGGAATAAGAACTCTTTCTTCATGCACAATACCGAGGAAAAATTATACGGTGTCACAAGCACATGGCATATAGAGTACTGTCTCCCATGTTTCCCAAATGGGTTAAACCCATCATTACATAGTCCAATGCATACATTCCTTCGTTCGTATGCAAAATCTGGATAGACAGATTGAAAATGTTTCCAAGCTCTTGCATCTGAAGGATGTGTAATTTCTCCGTCTGAATTATGTTTTTCATGCCATCTCATTGTACCCACAGTTCGATTTGATTGATATAGCCTCTTCAACCTCTCTGTTATTGGTAAATACCACATCCTTTTATAAGGAACCCGAGCTTTATCACCAATTTCCTGAAATCGAGGTTTACGATAGAAGCAATATTGTAACCTATCTGAATCCTCCATCCAATAGATCATACAGTTATCGAAGCATACATCTATCATCTGATATGATAATCCAAGCCCAGCAACCAATTTTTGTATTTCGTAGTACGAGGCAAGTGCAATATTATCTTTTGGTAGAATATCTTTAACTAAATCATCTATAGCATCTACACAAGTCTCTGACAAGTTGAAGTCATTCTTTATATTCATCAACCTAGTTGCTGTTGATAATGGAGAATGTCCATCTCTACAACCACTATATAACGGATGCTTGGCTGCTTCCAACATATCATAAAACCTACGAGCTTCTAAATTAGGTTATTCTCCTCTATTTATGTCTTTAGTAAATGCGGGAATGTTTTTGTGGAAAACATCATGAATCATCTGAATTGTTCATGGATCTGTCACATCATGTAAAGTTAATTTCACACATATCCCAACACTAGTACCTACACTAAGATGTTCACTAGTACTAGCATAATCCACCATTGAATCATTCTCCCCATGCGAATACCAAATCTTATAACTCGCCATCATCCCTCTACCATAAAGATGACTTCAAACATTCTTAACCGAAGTAAATGTTCTATTTTGACATTTAAGACAAGGACAGTATATCTTACCAAATTTCACTGTGATGCTTTGATTGGTTGCAAAAACTATAAATTGTCTCAACCCATTCGCATATTCCTCGGTCAATAAGCTTGTCACCGGATCACGTTGTTTTTTATCCATCCAAGAACAAAAATAATTGTAAGAATTTAAAGAAGACATTTTAGGTTCATTTTCGTATGTAGAGATGAGTTAGATATGAGTTATGAAGAAACATATATATAGAAAATTTTACACATCATGTGTACCTAATTTCGACGGATTAGGTAAAATGTTAAGTAAAACATGTTCGACATGTGGGTTATCGACTAATTGGTTAAAATCCGTTGATTTTCGGTCAAGAAATTCGAAAACCCGTCTAAAATGTCATCATTTTTTTTTACGGGAGTGGTAGCGTTGAAATATCGTTGAAAATTTCGATGGGTATTCGACGGCCGCCGCTATCGTTGTAGTTTGTCAAAATTTCATCGATTTCTTGTCGATAGTTTCGACGGACTTTTCGCCGTCGAAAATCAATATGTTATTTAGCTTTAGTATTGTGGTTATCTTCTTACTGCCTCGTTTGGTATTTGCTTTCGGTCGGTTTGTGTTTATGATCGTTGATTAGTTGGTTTGTTTATGAAAGAGCTAGTAAGACCGTGAAGATACTAAGCGTTCATATTTGAGTTGGTCTTTGATCTAGGCTTTCTGACCTCAGGGTAGAGTCCGATTCATGGAACTTTGTTTTCGTTTCTTTTGGTTTGTTTGGTTCCGTCCTGAGAAAACTCATGGTTAACTAAAAGAGCTTATCCCATTTGGTGTGGAGGGAGTCAGAATCTGGCTGCTCCTATAGCTTCGCCGTTGACGGTTCAGGTTCTCGGGCCATTGGTGAAAGGCTTCCATTCGCTTCGTCTTCTTTGATTCGATCATTGCCACTTACCAACAAATTGCTTATACCTTAGGATGTCACCTTATAATAATCCTCAAAACCGTTTATCACTTCATCGATTCCGATGGATTGATTGCAAAGTTGCTTACATGGTTTTTATCCTCTTTTGTCATGGGACCAATATTTAAGATCAACCCTATGTAATTCCTAACTATTTTCATTTCAATGAAATATTTACATTCTTATAAAAAAAAACATATTTTATTTTATTAACATTAGTTTTCATTTATTTTATTTTTATAGATTTTCTTTTGGTCAAAAATTTATTTTTATAGATGAAAACAATTACATATTTTTTTTTCATTTTTAATAATATTATTGTGGTTAATTACAAAAATATTTTTTGTAATAATTTTACATGTCTATATCTCTTTTAACATTAACATGAATGATTATGAACATGTTTCTAATTTAAATTTATTTATCCATATCTATATCATATATATCTTACAAGTAAATATCTAATAATGATGACGTGTCTACGCCACATATATTATTAGCGTTGTTGATTATGAATATATCACAATAAAATTTATTTTAATAATACTAGATATATACCCGCGTTACGCTGCAGGTTTATTTAGAATTTTTTTTTTCTAAAATCAATGTAAAGTTTGAAAGAGTTTTGAAAAGATTGGAAACAAATAATGATGCTTAAAATGGGGATAAAGTGGGATGTGCAACCATAAGAACATCGACTGTTAAAACTTAGATTACTTTTGTCGTCGTGGACTTGAATAAGTCAGAAAATTAAGTCAGGCCGATGTTTTCTAAAATATATCAAAGTTACAGAATTACGCACCACCACATAATGTTATGAGTTATATCGAAGATATATAAATTTTGGACATGTCGACAAACAACTTTATATGAGTGGCTATCCCTTTTTTCTTAGTCATTTGTCCCAAAAATGAGAATCCCAAGCTAGGGAAGATTAAATAGACACCACCAGAGAGAGAAGCTAACTTATTTCATAAAAATAAACGAACTAAGTTAGCTTGGAAAATACAAGATGAATAGTATAATATTGTTTTCCTTAACAGCCTATAAATTTTCTACACTTACCATCGTAACCCGAAGTTGGTGAGATAGAATCTAGTATAAAAGCCCTCAATGCCCTATCTAGTAGCTTTTGCTCCAGCTTTACTCGCATACTTGATTCTGAAGACAGAACAAATCATAGTTTTTCTTTATATCTTTGTCTCAAAACCAACGTTGATTGATTTTATGCAATTTAATTATAACATTTTACCTTCCATCATCGAGAGCAATCCCAAGACTTCGTCAAGCATTGAGATCATATATGCTGATGACGAGCAATAACCACAAAAATATTCTTCTTTTTTCTGCTCGGTATTCCAATTTTATTTCTACCATTCCTCTCCACAGTATATCTTCCCAGGTGATATCAATTTAAAGAGCCAACTCTTTTCCTCCAACCCAAAGAACTGTTTAAAATTTCAGACAGAAACATAACTAAGATCAGTCTTCAAACAATTTCTCAAAAGGATTTTATATTTTTTAGCAACAGGCTGTGGAGGTTTGGTGAGAATCAAACTTGTACAGTCGGACATGGAACACGAGTTGAAGAGGACGGATGGAGACTACCTAGCGAGTGTCAGGTTGTCTACAACGCAGGAAAGAGCTTCGGCTGGAATGAAGTGACGAGAGCTTGCATTGAAGCCCTGCACATGTACACGAAGGAAAAGCCACTAGACAGTTGCAAAATCTACAGAGAAGACCCCTGCTTGATTTGAGTATGAATCTTTCAAACAGGGAGGGATCTGGTGTAGTGTGGAAATCAGGGTAGCCATGATCCACACAGGCCTTAGCTCTGATAGGCCTTTAATCAAGTTTGGTCCATTAATATAGGTTTTTATTGTTTCAGTTATTGAGTATGCTTTAATTTAGATATGTTTCTTAGAGCCTTTTCTTTTTACTATTTTCGTGGGTCATATATGGATCGAGTTTGAGTATTGTTTTAAATTAGGGAATTAGCGAGTCATGTCCCATTAGGTTTATGGTTTCTAGAGTCCTCCTAGAAAACCCTATAAATATGTAACCCCTTGCATCAATAAAAATCAGAGCTTAAAGAAAATTCACAGAGTTCCTTTTCGAGAGATAATCTTGAAAACCCTAAGAGGGAGTACCTCTTAAAACCCTAGCCGTCGTTTAGATAGAGAATCTCTATGAGACTAGAATCCATGTCTGATTGGTCTCTCTTGAGATCGATTGTTGAGCTGAGTCTTGCACAAGTGAATCTCTAGTTCTCTGTGTTAGAAGGGTTCCTATAGATCTACATCAGATCTATAGGTTGAGCTTAAATCTATCCTTCTTTTCTTCATTTCCATCTTCTCATTTGTTCATTCACGCCTCTATCTTTATTCGATAGATCTCCTTTGCGAATCCCTAGTTGTCGTCGCTGTCTCGCCGCCGCTTCAAGGAAGATATCTAAAGGGCTTGATTCAATTTGCCTTCTAAATCTATCTATCCAGATCTCTCATAGAGATCCGCTGCAAACAGGTGATGCGCTGCACCAAAAGGCTTTGAGTACATTTGACAGTATTACAAAGAAAGAGAAAGAGTATTGGGCTTAAAAAAACAAAAGAGGCCCATTTACAAACAAAAAGATAAGGTGGCAAGGAACCCCCACGTGTCGCCATGATATGCTCTCCGCCATGCAGCCGTTGGTGAATCGTTGAGGATGCAACGTCGGAAAGTGATCACCGTTTACCTCTCTTCTTTGTCGCCATACTGAACTATAGATCTGTGGATGACACAAGATCATCAATAGAGAATCGCAAAAACCCGAGGATCGGTTTCAATTCCTGTTCAGCAATCTCCATCACAAAAGTACTCTAACGTCGTCAGAAATAGGTTGATCCTAATCTTTGGTCGATGATATCAAAAGAAGTTATGGAAAAGGATTTGTGCTCGCCACCGTTAAGAGAGAAGCCTAAAGGTCTAAAGAAAAAGGAAAAAGAACCATCAAACTCGGGAGAAAAACCGGAGAGAGTCCGAACTTTTATCGACGAGAGTCTGGATTGTTATCGACCTATGCTAGAGACTAAACAACCAAACGGTGAAAGAACTCAACATTTTCTAATAAAGATTTGTGATCGGAAAAGAGAAAACGCGGCCAAAGATCTAATGAAAAGAAAAAAAAACTTGAGAGAATTCTCTCTCAAGTTGATAACAAGATTATGGGGATTTGATGTGTTTTAAACACTCACTACAAGAAATTATGTTTTATTATATAATTTATTTTATTTATTTACATCAGTTTTTAATTGATACAAATACAAGTTACATCACTTATAAAATTGACTCTAAAAGTGATGACTCTAATACTTTGTATCAATTTACACAATTGATGCAACTATTTTCATCATTTACCATAATTGATGTTAATTTGTGTCGGATACAAAAAATGATGTTAAAATTTGTATCAATTTTTTGTAAGTGATAGTATTAATTATATCAATTACTATAAATGATGTTAATATTTGCATCATTTATTGTAATTGATGTCAATTTTGTGTCACTTGTATAAAATAAAGTTAAAATTTGTTTTAGTTATTATAAATGATGTTAATATTTGCATCATTTACGGTGGTGTTAAGTGTTAACTTTGTATCATTTGTAAAAAATGAAGTTAACTTTTGTATCAGTCATTATAAATGATGTTAATATTTATACCATTTACAATAGTTATTGTTAA
>WJSH01000029.1:35643-51164 GCA_009757365.2 Lepidium campestre | reverse complement strand
GTTTTTTTTGAGTTTAATTCAAAATTAATTTTTAAAAATTATATATAATCCATTAAAAATTAAAAATCAAAATAGATGATCATTAAACACCATAAAAGTAAATCGTATATGAAATATAAACTGATTAACTAATTAACTTGATCATTAACTTTTATCAAAAAAAATAAAACTTGATCATTAACATTTAAGCTTTCATGCCGAGTTATTCTTAATCTCTTGGTTAGGATGATCCAGCTAATGATTCAGATATCTGTAGTTCGATTCCTCCCAACAAATAAAAAATTTTAGGGAGTACGCTAGGATATGGAACAGACTTTGCCGATCCAATTGTTGAAAAGAAAAAGCATTAGACTTTTATCAACATCATCTTCTCTTTCCTGAAAAACATAGTATAGTATAATAAGAAAGCATATGATAAGATACAAAGGAAAAAAAAAGGAATATTAATAATTAAATAATCAAACGCCATGACATAAAAATTTATCAAACCCCATGTGAGTAGGTCATAATTTCTCACAGTTTGAAAATTTAAACACAACCATTAAAATAAACAACAAATAGATAAAAACGAGAAATCGCATCAAAAATAGGAAAGTTTGTTCGAGAAGGAATATGATGAATTTTGCTTACCACTAAAGAAGTCAAAGGAGAAAGAAAGAAATTTCCAATTAGATGAGATATAATTAAGAGAAGTCGTGATATTAATTTCTGAATAAACAATCATATGGTTTTCAAAACCTTATATAGATAACAAAAGAAAACCTAAAAGAACTCTTGCTAATGACATGGCATAATTGTTGGTAAATAAAATAGAAAACTCGAACATTAAATAGATCCTATATCAAGTTATAACTTCTCAAATTTTATATAGAATCTTGATAAGTGTTAATCTTTAACAAAAAGAAAAAAGTTAATATCTCTCCAACTAGATTAATGTTTATCAAACCATATTTTTTTACTTTATAAATTACAGACTTCAATTAACCCAATAATATATATCTAATACTATAAAAAGGGGATCTATTTTAAGAGTATAACTATAAATTTGTAAAAAATTAGAATAACAAAAACACTTTCATTAAATCGTTAATACATAATTAATATTTAATAGATCATCCAAACAAACTGAATTGGATCAAATCTTTAATAGTCAGTCAAATCTTATATTGAAGATTTGATATCAAATTATATCATATTAATTAATTTTTCTTCTATTTTATTTTATCTTATTATAAAAAAATTAAATAATCACTTCATCAGAATATATATATGAAAAAATTATATTTTTTTCTACATATATATGTTATGATTTGATTTTTCTTTAAACAAACATATATACTCATATCATATTTCTGCATATATATCACTTGAAACCCGAAACAATAAGAAAATATAATTTTTAAATGACCATATAAATTAAAAAATCATTTAACATAAATAATTAGTTTCAGTGCATAAGTATATAAATTTAATTTTTATTAAATTATTATGTTCATATTTACAATATAAAATTAGATATCATTTGCAAATAAAAATAATAATACAAACAAAAAAGTTTAAATGAAGATTTGATATATGTATTATAAAAATTAAATTAATTTTTTATATTTCAAAATAGTTTTTTAAATTTATTCTGTGAACGAGTATAAATTATAATTTAGTATAATATTTCAAAAATTCTATCGAATTTTTTTAAATAAAATTGTTTTGGTTGTTTTATTTGCAAATAGTATAAGACCATCTCTAATTGGAGACTTTTAACAATAATTTCTGAAAAGATTTTACGAATTAAGCTTATGTATATGATTAAATACTATCCAACTTAACAATGTTTTCAGTGGTTTACTAACATAAAAATTGC
The DNA here is from genome assembly GCA_009757365.2 of Lepidium campestre. NCBI lineage: Eukaryota > Viridiplantae > Streptophyta > Magnoliopsida > Brassicales > Brassicaceae > Lepidium > Lepidium campestre. The sequence continues at coordinate 49,303 of WJSH01000029.1, read as the reverse complement.
ATTACCTGATGCATCACAGAATTGTAGTCAACAAGCGACATATTTATGAACATTATGAATCACGTCAAATAACACATGAAGTTTAATTATCTTCATTAAAGTTATAAATATGACTTTTTTTTTGGTCGGAAGTTATAAATATAACTAAGTCTAATATCTCTTATTAATCACGTCAAATCATATACCAAATATAAATAATTAGTATATCAATTATTTTTAATACTATTAATTATTTATCAAAATTATACCGATTATTTAATAATATTAGTGTCAGTTATTTTTTTAATTGACACAAATTCGTATTTATTGACATCAATTAATTTAACTGACATTGATTAATTTATATATATCAGTTTTTAAATTGAAACTAAATTAACATCATTATTTAAATGATGTTAAATTTTTTGATTAGATTCATCATTTTTTTAATTGATGTAAATTTATATTTTACGTTGGTTGTTTGTAAGTGATATAAATCAATATTATATTGTATTAATTTTATTTAATTGATGTAAAAAATACAATAATAATATGGTTTACTATAAATGATGTTAAATCACATATATTGCATCATTTATAAATAAGTGACTCTATCATTTATTTATATGATATATTATTAGTGATACTACATAGATGATTTCTTGTAGTGATTATTAATTATAAAACGCGAAAATATTATTAAAATTTATCAAAAATATCTATATAATAATATATTACCACTGTATTTGCTTAAAAAATATTTCTATATACTTATTGTTATTTAATAATATTTTTTCTTAAAAAATATACAAAAAAACAAATGTGTGTTTATATTTCTACGTTGAAAAACTGTTTTGATAACATTTTATATGTATAATACGATTAGTTAAATATGAGTTCATTAAAAACTATTATCTAATATATTATTTTCATGTCGAACTCTACTTAGTTTTTTGGTTACATGCATTGGCTAAAGGTTCAGGCATTTGGAGTTCGACTCTACTTCAGTGCATGTTCTTGAAGATTTTAGGGGATTTTTTGGATGGGTTTGGCCTATGAATCGGGTCTTTTCTATCTAATTATTGATAATATATATATATATATATATATTATTTTCATAAAATTTATTTTATTTTATTTTATGTCTTAGAAATTTCAAATTATATAAAATGCATCTTTCACATATCAAACTGATATTATCTAAAAAAATTGTATGATGTAGATTAATAAAAGAATAGTTATCAATGTATAAGATAAAATAAAGGATTTCAATAAATGAAATTAAAACAAAATTTATGACACGTGCGGGAAAGTCACCTAGTTTCCTAATAATTATGTTTGGCATGATATATTAAGAATTCCTTATTCTAAATATATATCTTGGCTGAGTTCTTCTCAGTTTCGTGGTTAAGATGATCCAGGTAATGACTCAATCATCAAGGATTCGACCCCTCCCTACTATAGTTTGGTAGATTATAAGTGGATTTTAGTCAGTGAGCTCTAGGCTATGAATCGGTCTTTATTGACTCAATTGTTGACAAAAAAAAGATATATCTTGGATTGTTATTTCCAAATCAGAATTCAAAAAGTAATAGATGTGAGGCTTATATTATATGAATTTATTTTTTAACGACTTTCCCTAATTCCATTACTATCTATGATATTTTTTTGTATCTATTAGAAAGGCAAGTGGTCGATCGTGTTGACTAAGTCGTATTGACAAACTAAGGTGGTAATTTCCAGGTAAAGAGAGCAATGTGGGCAAGTATTCTATGGCATCCGGTTTGCTCAACCATTGTTAGGAATTTTACCTCCCCAAGAAAGTCGTATTGATAAATCACTATGTCTATCTAAAGAAGAAGGCTTATGAAAAAGTTAGAAAGTCTGGAAAACTAAAGGATTTAGAAAAACATTTTACAGAGAGAAACTTGGAGAGATAATTTTTTACATATTATGAGATGATTTTTACAATGGGAATACACAATATTTATAGAGGATGTTAGGCAGATGTTAGACACGCTGACGTAGCGATTACCTCAGCGATTACATCATCGCTTACATCATTCTTACATCATTATTTTATTTATGCGATTATAGTATCCCTTACATGCTTTTAACACACTTATTAGTAATTATTCATAATTTAGTACTTAATTTTACTTAGCTAGTGATTCATTTCGAACTCGATGATATGCTCGTCGCAACAACCATAATGATCTAATGGGCATTCATACTCCATCTCCGGTTCTTCAAAGTCTTTCTGTGAATCTGTATTGACGTCGATATTGAGCATTTTTGCGATTTCATCAATATTCATTGTGTCTTCAGGGAGCTCCATGTCTTCGAAATATTCTGGCTGGAAATTCTGACATGTGGGCTCTTGTTTTATCTCCGAAATATCTTGCTTTATTGTCTTCGAAATATCTGCCATACTTTCTAGTTTTTTCATGTAAAGTTGCAGATCTTCATCGAGGCTTATCTGGTAGTCAATTGGATAGTAAATCCATTTCGGATTGAAAGGAATAGGAAACGTTTGCCTGGCATTGTTGAGTCGAAATGCATGTGGTCATGGATATTGAAGTCTGGGCGAATTCCTCTCTGATAGTCGTGGTGATGGATGAGAGTAGGTAGGGCATGAACCTTGCTTGATTTTGTGTTGACTTGAACAGGCCGATGGAAGAAATATATCGTGTGAGGGTTGAAGAAAGGATTGCGGTCACCTTGTTTCTTTAGTTTCTTAAACGGCATGCTTGTTGCTTTTGCCGATTTCTTTAACTTTCCGCTCCATATGATTAATGGTGTAAACACTATCAAGAATGTCAAACGACAGTCCATTTGACATGTTTGTGTTTTCGATCCTGTAGGTGAGCGAATGGATAGTCTGGATAGATTCTCATTGGTGTGATGTAATGATAGTTGATTCCATGCTTCGAAAAGATGATGGATTGGTACCACAAGTTCTTTTGTTGGAGGTGCTCGTGCAAGGCTTTTCTATTGATAAGCTCATGAGCATCTACGGGCATTTTGGCTTCGGAGTCGTAGTAACTTGCATTTGTTGCAGAAGAGCTTGCTATCATTTGAATTTTGTTTCAATGGGTTTCTACTGAGCATGTCGGCAAAAGTATTCTTCGTGCCCAATAGAACGACTCGAAATCATACTTTGAAAATCATTCACTCCATCTTAATAATTGTTGATGTGGGACCATCTTTTGCTTGAATTGTAACATCTTCGGGAAAGAAGACATCCATTTCGATGCGAAATTTATGTCCTATCAGATGGAACTCAAACTTCTCCATAGTTTTCTTGACCGCTAAGATTTCCTTGAACATGGAATGATAATGTATCTCTTAATCTTCAAAGCGTCCGCTTTTATATCTACAGATTTGACATTTTCCATTTATCTCTTCGGACTGTACTGTTCCCCTGTATTTGTCACTTGCGTTAGTCTGCAGAATACGTGTCTCAGAGGAGGGAATCTTTAAAGGGGGTAGCTTTTGTATTGCTAGTTTTAGGCTTTTGACTGCTTCGGTTTGTCGCTTTGTCCATTGTGGTGGATTTTTTTCACATTTTTTGGAGTGGTCTTGTCAGTTGCAAAAGTTGCGGGATAAAGTCGCTAACATAATTGATTACCCCAAGAAATTGTTGAACTTGTCTTCTTGTAAGATTTTCTTCCGAAAATTGAGGAGTGTTGTAGCTTAATGGGCCTGAGGTGCAAATTGTCCATTCTTAATTTCTATTTCAAGGAATTTGGTATTGGATTGGGCTATTACCATCTTTCGGGCTGAGAGCATAATCCCATAATTTTTTACTATTGTATGAAACTGTTGGAGAGACTCAATATGTTCCTTGTTGTTTGATGAAAATAAGAGGATATCATCGATGTATATCAGCACCGTGTGAAGGAGAGGCTTGAAAATCTTCAACATTGCTTGTTGGAATAGCGATGGTGCCATCTTAAGACCAAAAGGTAAGATATTCCATTGAAGATGACGATTTGGTAAACAAAACGTCGTTTTGTACCTTTCTTCTGGACGAACTCCTAATTGCCAGAATCCTGATTTTATATCAAATTTTGAAAATATAGTTGCCCCTTGGAGATGCTGAAGTAGGACCTTCTTGTTTGGTAGAAGAAATTTGACATCTTGTAGATATTGATTTAAGGGTTTGTAATCAATAACTAGCCTGAGTTTTCCCCTTGCTTGTTTCGCACGGTTGTTGACACAGAATGTCTTGCATGCTGATATACAATATAAATAGCTTCATTATCATGCATTTTCTAGTTCATTTCACATCATTTAGGTCTCATATTTACCAATTCTAGTGTAGTTTTGCATTCATATCACGACTTAGAGTCTTAGAACTAGAAAGTCAAATATTTTTTCTTTTTTGAGTCTTATTTAGGTGGATTGGAGATCAAAGGCTTAGGAGATGAACCAAGGCACATTGAAGGACAAGAGTGGAGGATGAACATTGAGAAAATGAGTGAAGGTTGGAGTTGTGAAGCTAAATAAAACTGAAGAAAGAGGAAGTTGCAAGGAAGGACCGCCCCAAAGCAAGGAAGGAACACCCCGGAGCAAAGCAAGACCGGTCGAACACAAACACGATCGGCTACTCACGGCTTGGACCGGCTAATGATGAAGCACGATTGATCAGACGTGATCCAGGACCAGTCCAGCATCGTTGCGTATGAAGACGTTTGCCGCTTAGCCCGGCCAAACCCGATTGAAGACCAGCCGATCCACAGACGCGACCGGCCGGACCTAGAGAAGAGCCGCGATCCAGAACCCAATGACCGGCCAGACCGAGATCAAGACCGATCGATCCCAAGGCTGGAACTGTCGATCCCAGGCCACTGAAGGCCATTTCATCTTATTTTAGGTCAGGTCAAACCCGGTTTGTCCCGGGTTGACTCGGTTCGTTTTAAGGGTTTTTGTTACAATATAAATACTCTAGATCTTAGAGGAGACCAATAAATATTTCCCTTTTGAGTAATTTTTCAAATCTTTAACCTTTGGATTTTGAGATTTGAGTTTTAAGGAAGAACTTTGAAGATTCTTGGATGGATTTATGATCATCACTTTGTTTCATCAATCAAAAAGAGTTTCTTCTTAATCCTTTCCTCTTTTCTCTGTTCATTATGGGGTTGTTGGTTGTTTTTGTTGAGATTTGCTTAAGTTTGTGTGAGTAGTCTCTTAATGGGTTGAAGTGTAGGTAGATCTAGGGGTTTAATGAATGATTTTTGTTGCTAGGGTTGTTAGATCTGTAGATCTTCCACTTAAGATATTCTTAATACTAGGTTTAGCTTGATCAACTAGTAACCTTGATGGTGAGAAAGACATCGCCCGAGAGGTGTTCGATGAAACTCCTGAAAGAGTCTTTTTGTGGGCTTTCCTTCTCTAGCCAATGAGAGTTGATGTTAGGGTGGAAAGTGGTCTTTGTGAGCTTGTTTGCTAATGCTTGTGACTGTAGGAGAGCAAATGAGAGTTTAGCTTAACCTATTGATTACATAGGGGTCAATGCCATGAGAATGGGTTGATCTAGATTGAATGAGTCTCATGCCCTAGGATGGTTCTTGTTTGTTGAAACCCTTAGCATCTTTGATTTGTTACCCTCTAGATTAATTTCCTATCCTTAGATCCGTTGCTTTTAAACCATTTATCTCTTGCTATGTTTTTAGTTTTCTTTGCTTTCATTAAGTTGTTACAAAACCAATATATTATCTTCTTTAGCTCCATTTGATTCCTTGGAATCTCATCGTGTTAATTTTAAACTCCTTGTGGATTCGAACCTCAAGTTCTTCAATATTATAGTTGTTCGTGCTTGTTGATTTATTTGATTGTTGGAAAAAGCGAACATCACATGCCCATGGAGAGTTTGTTGATGATACAACTCTTTGCCGTACTAGCTGATCACATTCTTCATTGGCTTGTTGTAATAGTGCAAGTGGCATTCCCACGTGACTTGCTTTAGTTGGAGTAGTGTGAACGTTCTCTTTGAAAGGCAATGATACAAAAAACTCTGAAGTTAGCCATAGTGTATGTTGCACTTCTGAAGGAAATTCGTATGAGAATCCGCACATGATATTATCGTAATTTCTTCTTTAATCTTCACAAAATTTAAAGATGCAAAGTCTTCAACTGTGTATAGGCGAGGTATTGTTGTGAAAGCTTTCTAGAGGGTCTTCCACCTCATTCCTCGTAGTTCGATTGAGATATCGAAGTTTGTCTTCAGTGCGTAGTATGTATCCCATCCTAGTATCAAATATTTTTTTGGGTTGAGATGAACCATGAACTTTTGTTGTTATTTGACATATAGGGAAGAGTTCTATGGTTATTGGCTTTGACTTGTGTTTAACCGTCAACGATCCAGAGTTTGCAACTCGAAACTCTTGTTGGTGTGGCAGCCAGATTGATGATGGTAGAATTTTTAGATTCATTATCGTCATATGAGCTCATGTGTCGATGAATACAATGGCGTGAACATGATCTTCTTTGCGAGAAGGATCAAAAATCATTACTGGCAAGTGTGGTGTTTGTATCTCATCATGTCGTGGTAGTTGAGTGATATTATAACAACAATCGTTTTCCTTTTCATATGAAGATTCAGAGGAATTTTTATAATCTGAATAACCACAAATAGCATATTTGTCATCACTTTCATATGATAGAACTGACTCAAGATCATGGTTGTCGAGATCGTTGTCTGGTGCTATATTGGATATCGAGCTGATGAGATATTGCCTTTTCTTCTTCAACTTTTTTGGGAATTCTTTGCAAAGTATCCTTCCTTGCGACACAAAAAGCATTTTGTCATTTTCTTGAAACTCTGTTTCTTTCTGAACAATTGTTTGTGTCTGAATTTGTTGAACTGTTTCTGAAATGGTTTTCTAAACTTTTGGGGCTTGCCTCGTTTGTCGCATGAACACATCGTCTTGGGTTTTGAACATTTAATAGAAAGATTTGGTCTAGCACATATCTTGGATAGTTGCTTTGACTTTTCCATGAATCAATCCAAAAGTCTTTCTGGTTACAAAGCTTGTCAAGTGTTTGGAAGACATATTTGCTGAATTTGACCAATAGAGATTTCCTCAATAGTTTGTTTTTGGTCTCTGATGTATAGCTTTGTTTGCTGACTCAAATAGTCGTCAATGGAGGAGAGATACACTTGTTTCAAGCTTGGGTTGTTGAGGCCGTTGAGCGTGTAATATCTTCGTGTTTGTCGTTCAAAGTGCTTTGTTAAATCTTTTTTCTTTAAAGAACAACATTTTGCCATGAAGAATTCTTCTTGTAGCTGTTCTTTGAGATAAGTAGGCGTACTGATAAATTCGCAGTGAATTTCTCCTTGAAGCAACGATATCATTGTTTGATAAACATGGTTATCTGTATTCTTCAAGTGAGTTCCACCATTCCTTAAGTGCTCTGGACAGTCATGCCGTGAATTGTTGAATAACATGTTCCGTAAGTGAGGTTAATGCTTCAGAATTCATCCATGCATGAAATTTGTCCAAACAATTATTCCATTTTTCAAAAGGAATATCATTGAATGTGAAAGTCATGATTTTTGAAGCATATTGCTTTGGTGGTAACTGATGATGTTGAGGAGGTGTGTAATCCATTTCCATCATCACCCGGAAAGACTTCATTTATATATGGTTCTGGTTTCGGTGTTGATGAACTTGCTCGTATAACGAATTGCTTCGGTAGAGATTCTTTGTCAAAACTTGCATTGTTGTTGATGGAGCTCGTGTCAGAGAAGTGATTATTCATCGCAATCTGCTAGGAAGAGTAGGCCTGAGATGCATGGGCTTGTGGTTCTTGTGCTAGTTCACATGAGGCTTGGCCTAAAGTGTCGAGCATACTAGACATCGAAAATTTGATTATTCTGATATCTTTTCCTTTATTCCTTTTGTTTTTCGCAAATTCATGGCTAGAGAACGATGTTAGAGTTGGTCTTTTTGTTGGGTTGACTATAAAATCCAAATCCTTTTGTCTTCTAGGTTTTGCTCGTGTCGTTCTTGTTTTAAAATTGCTGACTGAAGTTATGCCATATCGAGATGTAACAGCTTCATCGGAGGATAAGAATCCAGGGAGAGGGGTGTTTGGCTTTTGAACTTGATATCCCGAGAGGAATCCTGGGGAGTAGGATCCTTGATACATAGGCATTCCCGATTGGCACATTCTCAAGAGGATTAAAGTATGTATTAATTTGATGTCGACTTTGTATCATGCTTTCTAGTCTTTTTTGCAGATCGTTAAACTGGGTTTTTAGGCTGGATGTCTCAGCTTCTTTGCTCCTGAAGTGGGACGTATTAACCATCATGTGTTGAGCCATAGTTATCATTTCTTGGTGAAGATTGTTAAGTCGACCATGTATATCCGTTATTGAGTTTTGAAGACTGGTAAGTCTTTTGCTGTAGCCATCAGCAAGTTGATCACCTTTAATATTTATTGTTGTTAATAGTTTATTTTGAGCTATGGCACTCCGTTTGCCAATTAAGGACCTTTTCTCCTTGGCTTAGCTTGTCTGGTCCTGAAGAGTTGATCGCTCTTGTGAGGATCTTTGGACTATGAGCAATATTTTCTTTGGTGAAATTTTTTAACAGAGGGAAATCTTCCCTCTTGTATGCATCATCATGATTAGTTGTTTAGGTTCTTCCCTTTTTCTGAATATTAGACTATAAAACCATATTTATCAACACCAAGTGGGACAACCGTGGGGTCGCCCTCGAGATACCTTTTGTAAAGAGGATCCTTCTTCTTTCTTCGTCTTCATCGGATCTCTTCGTCAGATTCGTAGTCCATAAAAAGATATAAAATTGATCCATCTTAACCAAAAGAAATAAGCTTGGGAACTTGTGGTTTTGATGGTCCATAGAATTTTTCTTCATCAATTTGTATGGCAAATTGAGTGAGTAATTGTTTTCGAAACAATGATGATCTAGGTTTTTTGAACTTGATCTCAGTTGTTCCATCATTTCGAGAATGAAAGTTGACTTCAGATGATTGGACTGGAGTCTGGGATGCTTGATGTAATTTTTTGTAGCTCGTCACCCACGTTCTGGTAATCGACGCAGTAGTTCTTCACGAGATATTTGTCGAGGAATCTGAATAGAGTTGGGTGATTGGTTCGTCAATGTACCTTCGAGATACAATGCGTCATCATATGATGGTAGTACAAGATCAAGAGCATGATCTTGGATTCGGTAGACGATTTGATGGTGTAGAGTTGCAACCACACTTTTCTCTTGAATTGGTGCTCCAACAAGTTGCAATTGGACTTTAATCGTCTTTAGAAGATTAGGATCTTGTAAAGAGACATTAAAATTTGAAAACATTGTTATAAATATTGTTCATGCGTTTAATGTCGTCTGAACTGTTCCGATGCAGGCTTGTTGGTATATCTTTAGTCTTGAATCAACGAAAGCTATGCGTGCTACAACTGGTAGACCTTTTCGAGCGTGTAAGGTCAAACCAATTCTCACTACACCGAAATGTAGATGAGTGTATCCTTGTTGTTGCCATAATCTTGGTAGATTTTCTGGTATGTTGAGTGAAATAAATTGCTCTTCTTTTGTGACTGGAACTTTACATGATGAGAATTTGCTAGATTGGACATACCCCATGACTCACCTGCTTGAGGATGGTCTGATGAGTTTTCGAACACCTCTGACTGAAAAAGTACTAGATTTTTTTGCAAAGTATTCGTATGAATTTACCAGTGGAAGAGTAGTTTCTGGTAATTGGTCTCCCGAAACATACTTGATCTCATATAGAGAATTTATGCTGGAGAAAAAAGAACGGCTTTTGCTTTTTGGTAAAGTGGAAATCGCAAATTGAGAATCAATGGTTGAAGGATTTGAAATAAACATGTTGAGAAATTATTTTCCAAAACATTCAAAACAATCAGTCATAAACAATGATTTGTTCTACCATAACGAAAGTCTTGGCTCTGATAACATATCTATTAGAAAGGTGAAAGATTATAGGCAGTATCACAAATTAGTTGGAATACTCCAATGGAGACAGAGTGTCTCAAGATGCCTTGTCTGAGGTGGAGACTCTAAGTCTCGGTTATTAAGATTGAAGTGGTTTAATGTTGGATACCGGTTACAACATTAAACCGGGATTGAGTCACTAGCTAAAGCAAGATCAGAATCGTATCTCTCTTCAAGATTCCAGAAGAGTCTCTTTGTCTCAGATTCATTAGTCTTTCTTAAGAGTTTGTTTCAGGTTGTTGTAACAGAAGTGTGATATATAAACTTCTGATTCTGAGTCAATTAGGAAGAGAGCTCATTCTAAGATTCATTCAAGGTTTCTTCTTGTTCTCGGGTTTGAGAGAGATAGAATAAGAGAGTGTTTCTGGGTTCGGGTGAGTGAGAGCGAGAATCGATTGAACTGATCTTGGTGTAACTCATGGTTATGGCGTTAAAGATGTTAGTGGAATCCGGAGCCGAGTTTGGCTCCGGCGAGATGTAGATTCCTCAGAATCGAACTCGTTAAATCTTGTGTTCATTTCTTTTTAGTTCTTCTCAATCGATTCATAGTAGAGTCAGAGGTAAAGAAGTCTCATAAAGGCGTTTTAGAATGCACAAAAAGCAAGTGGTCGATCGTGTTGACTAAGTTTTATTGACAGAATAAGGTGGTAATTTCTAGGTAAAGGAAGCAAGTGGTCGGTCGTGTTTGATTCATTTTGATGTGTAGTATACGCTTTCTCCAACTCATGGTAATGATAGATATTTTGTGATTTTCACTGATAAAAATCGAAAATATATCAACTACTTAGATATTTAATTTTGCTCAAACAAAATGGAAATTCAAAAATAGAATAGAGACTTGAAAATCGAGTACACTTACATATAACTGAGAACTATATTTTAATCATAAATTGTAGAGCACAATAAAACAGAAATCGGTTATAAACAATCGTACTATACTTTCTATGACTTTCCTAAGCCTGGTCCATACTCATCCAGACCATGTCATCTATCAAGTTCTTCTTGAACTCTGTCAAAAATAAATTGCTCTTCAGAAACTTTTCTTGTTGATTTTGTATTTGTTGAAAACAATATCTTGTTTAGAAAAATAATCGGTGTGGGGAAGTGTCTTTTGTCAAATGGTTAAGTCTAGATTGCAACTTTTCTCACTGGATTTTGACTTCAAGAAATCTCGTAACACCGCACAAAAGAGTTTGGGATTTGGGAAATTTAGCTTATGAATCAGATCTTATCAATTTAATTGTTGCAAGAAAAACTAACTAGTGAGTTTTGTTTTATGTTTCATTGGAAAACTATTAGCTGTTGCGCTTCAAAATTAATATGAATACATGCACTTAAAGTTTTATTTTCAAGCTGTTCACCACGAAATTCCATTAAACAATTATATTTAACGGGTGATCATTTTATTTTATAAATAAATATTTACACGGAAGTGTCTTAGTCAAATGAGTAGATCTTTTTATGCAGTTTTCTCTATCGTAATTTGATTTAGGGAGGTGTATAATCTTCACATGATATTGTTAGAAGTTTGGGAGTTTTTGGATATGGATATGGCATTATCGATCCAATTGTGAAAAAAAAAACGAAAGCATTCTATATATAATTGAATTCAGACTTTCAAATGCGTCCTAAAGTACTCTTTAACATGATGGAAAAACAAAAGGTAGAACTTTATTTAAAAAAAAAAAAGAAAAAAAAATTCTGAAGAAAGATAAACCAATTGTCGTACGAAACGAAAAACAAAGAAAGGAAGAAACTTCTTTTCTGGTCTCAGATACAATCGTACTTTGTACACACATATTTACAGAAAGATACAGACGAAGATGGAGATATATGATTCTTGATAGTATACGCAAAGTGAGAAAAAAACAAGTTAAAAGAGAGAAAAGAAACTCCACTGTTGTTGGAAGATGAAAAAGAACCAAAGATTCTTAGATATTTTAGGACCACAATGTTGTTACAGTGACTTAATTCCAAAAAAAATGTTTTAAAAGAAAACATGTGGTAGAAGTGTTTTCGACCAAATGGTTAAGTTAATTTTTACTGTCTCATTCACCGAACTTTGATTTTAGAAAGTCGCATAATCTCCACATAATATTATTTTGGGTTTAAGATCAAATTGTTGAAAAAGAAAAGGAAGAAAAACAAGTGAAATCAAATCTTTTTGGGTTTTCTTTAGGTTAACTCTTTTGTAATGGTTGTAGTATATTTTCTTTAGGTTTACTCTTTTGTAATTGTAAGGGCATCTCCAAGAGACTCTTTATTTTTAGAGTATGAGATACTTCAAAGTTGAAGGTTTTTACTTTTTTCTCCAATGATAAGCTTGAAAATAAAACTTTAATATTTTTTGTTATTTGCATTATACTCTTCACTATTGGTTATAATTAATTAAGATCATAAAACTTTTATAATTAACTATAAGACCTCTTGTCCAAGACAAGAGGAGAAAAATGGGGAAAATTTGTTAAATTTTTGGATACATAGAAAAGTTCTTGAAAAATTCTGTATGGATTCCATGGGGATTGTAGTTTAGGGGAGTAAATGAATTTTTTTTTTTTTTGTGTATCAGACAGTAAATATTTCATTTTATTGATGGATTTGTCACGAAAATTTTGTCCAGAAGTCTATATCGCAAGGGAATGTAATCGGCCGAATATTTAGATCATATTTACTGGTCAAAATTTTCCGACCAAATGCATTTCAGTCGAAAACTCATCAGATTCTCCCGTATTTCTTGCACTTAAGCTAAGCTCTACATTTATTTTCTTTTTCCTTCCAACTTTGGTCGGTGACTCGGTGGTGATATAAATATATATCCTTTCTTAAGAAATTGGCTCTCTTCAATGAATAGGTCAATAGCTTCTTAGTCTCGAATTAGTTGTTCTTGCCCTTTTTGCTCGGGATTGAGTATTAACAAATAATGGTTTTGGTAAACATAAAACATTAGGTATTTACGTTTTTATGAATGACAACAAAGAAAAAGAAGAAGTTAAAGGTGTCTCTAAATATCTTTCTTTGTTGTCTCTTTTTAGTCTTCCACTTACATTACGTTCTTCGTGCTCAATATTACAAAGAGGTAAAAGAAAGTGTATGAGATTATTGTAATTTTTTCAAAATAATTAAAGGAGAAGTTTTATGTGATTGGAGAGGTTTCTTGGCTAGTAAGTTTTTTTGGTAAGGACGTTTCTTTTGTTGACCACATATCGTAGGAGAATCTAAGTACGTAAGATTGTTTCTTTGTCCATCTGTCTGTGTCAAAGAAAGATCGAATTATCCTTGAGAGGGCATGATAAGTTTGGTTTAAATTTTTAGTATATTCAAATCAATTTCAGTTCTTGACCAATCTTTATAAACTGTCTTTGCATATTTTAAGTGAATGCAAATACAATGATACCAACATGTACAAGTTTCTAAAAATTTTATTAAGTTTTTTTTGTTAAATCTCGGGTTTATGGAGAGACCCACACTAATATATGGGGGAGGTACAGTTTATGGATAGACTCTCTCTACAAGTAATTAAATGGGCTGAAAATAAGGGGTTATATCCATGTGGGTGTCTAAAGTAATGTAACTAAAATTTGCATGACTAGGAAATCGAATCTATGAGCATGTTGTTGCCCTAATCCCGCCTTCTACCAGTCTTCTACCAGTCGATCACAAAAGTCTGGACTGTTAAGTTTTTGGTT
>WJSH01000029.1:2547-35578 GCA_009757365.2 Lepidium campestre | reverse complement strand
AAAAAAAAAAAAAAAAAAAAAAAAAAAAAAAAAAAAAACAAAAACAAAAACAAGGGTGGTGATTCAGATTCGAGAAGGCATACCGGTCAACTATTATTTAGTTTTGATGTGTGAGTATTTTTGGTTTAGGCACCTATTTGTGTTATCTTACATTGTATCTGAACTCTACTTTGCGTTGCAATTGTGTGGTAATGAGATATTTTACCCTTTTTGTCATTGTATTTATGGAATTTATACAGTATAAGTGATTTTTTGTGACAAAAAAAAAAGAAAACAAAACAGTCTGTTTGATTTTAATTTTTACCATCTCATTTCAATTTGCAAAACACCTAAAAATCGAATCCAATCGAAAAATTAATAAAATTCCACTATCAAAATAGGTGTATTATATCATTAGAAGATATTTTTAAAAGATGATCATCATTTAAAACAAACCAATATATAACTTTTTTTGCAACTTTTAGGAACCCAAAGAATGTTTTACATTTATACGTTTCGCTTGCTCACAATGAAAGTTTTCAATTTTAATATGCACATGACAAATAGTGATTTAGTTAAGTTTGTCCCAACTAAGTTGTATAATTCAGTTTTATTAAAAGCAAACTTATATCTGATATACATACATCAAATAAATCTTTTTGACCAACTATTTGGGAAAACGATTTTTACATAAAAATAAAAATTGTAAATGAAACAAATCTTTTAATAAAGTTCTAAAATATTTTCTATGTCGATGCACCACCATAGATACTGTTCTTGGTGGGTCTAGGGACTTGTTATAGATAAGGTTGTCCTTGGTCTTTGCCTAATATAATCAAATTTAGGAAGTTTCTTATAAAAAATCATCATGAATCCACAAACCATCCTCTTATTTTCTTTGTCCAAAAGTTGATAACATGTATAACTGATGCCAGCATACATAGACGTATATGTGAACATGTAGGTGTCTGTATGTGTTGCTTTGTAGTTGGAAATTGTTGTAATGAAAAGCAAAACCCAAAGCAATTCAGGTATAAACTCGCGAAGGCTTAGGTTTGATTTCCGCTCGAACTTTGTGTATCTAGGTTAGCCGGTTCTATATTTGTTTAGATGATGCGAGGTCCCCATAATATCATATCCGTGAGATTTGTCATGTTTGTCTAGATTACCCACCTTACCAAGAAAAACAAAATATTACTCTGTCCCGATCACTAACATGATTTATGATTTGACCAACGCCACTTATATTCATTCTTCATTAACAGTACTAATCTTTTTTTTTACTTTATAGATTTATGTATCCAATGAAGCATTATCGTGTATCCCAGAAGAAAGGATCGATGTTTCATAAATAAATACATACGAGACTGTCTCACAAATTTCCATACACTGATCCGATAAAAATGCTCTACTCAATTGTGGCTATATCGTCTCTGAAGCAAGAGAAAGGGCTTTGAATTTGCATGTCACTGATTACTTGCTTAAGCTCAGATGTTTCCTCTTTAAGCTGAGCATTTTCTTGAAGAACCTTGTCGTGTGACTCAGAGAGATTGTTAAGCTTATCAAGCAACTGATGATTCTCGATCCTCAGCCACATCACTTGTGACCAAAGCTCGTCAAGATGTCTCTGCTTTCTCATGCGCGATCTTCTTGCAGATTCTCTGTTTGATATCATCCTTCTCTGCTTCCGCTCGTTGATTATGTTCTTGTTCATCTGCTGCTCCTCTGCTTCGTCTGATGTCGAGTTGTTGCTGCTTAGGCTCATGGATTGTAGATTGTTTGTAGGGCTTTGGAATCCATAGAGAGGGCTTGGATTTTGAACATTGGTTGCAAATGGAGTGGATATTGGAAAATGGGAAGGATATGGAGACGGTATCGAGGAGTTTAGGTAATTATTCAGACTAAAAATGTCTGTTTGTGGCTGCATTTTGGACTTGCCTTGGACAGAAAGTTAGGGCCTTAAAGTTATTTGATGAGAAGAAATATAAATGTAGAAAAAAAGAAGAAGCTTTTGGTAGTTCTGATGAAGTTTTTGGTGGTGAAGAGTAGAGATGATTTTATAGAGCAGATGTTGAGAAGTGGAGCCCATTTTTTGCAATTGGGTGAAGAAATGACAAAATTAGTCTATATATGATTTAGTAAATGTGCACCTAGATCTTGTCACATTAGTCTATATATGTATATACATATCCTCATTTCAAATGTCCAACCAATTGATTTCAACATATCTACCGGAACATTAGGGCCCTAAAACTAGTTGAATAATGTCTTGTTTCCAAAATTTTAATAATGTAAGAAAGGTTTATTCTTGTGGAGGATTTGATAATCGAATTTGAGATTGTTTTGTGACAAGTATATTTCTTAGTTGTTCTAACTTAACTTTTTTTTTCTTGTGTTTGAATCTCTTGAATTCTCTTTTTAAGCTTAGTTTTTGGAGATATTTTTTCCCACCGACTTATGTTTTCTATCGTTGTATTTCTTCTAATCAAATCAGATGAAGAAAAAAATATTAAAAGGTTTGTAGTCTAATGAAAGTTTGTGGTGTACTTGTAATTTTGTGCAAAAAAAATTTGGAAAATTTTGAGTTCAATTTTTATTTGAAGAGAAAAAATGTTAGAAATATTTTTCTATTCCACCATTGGTAATCGGATGGAAATATGAAAACCTAGATCTTGACACAAATTCATAGAAGATCATATTTGTTTTCCATTCAGAATTTGTAACATTATTCCTAGATTAATAATTTGTTTAGATGATGCATCATCTCAGTCTTTCCAATTTAAACATCAAAACTACATATTCGTGGCATTAGTGGGACTGACCGGAATCATCTAGACAAGAAAAAGTTGATGAATATTATTGATGAAATATGTTTTTGTTTTCTTATTCAGTAAAGAAAAACCATCACACTGTCACACGGGAAGGACACGGGCGTAAAACGACAAAAAGGTTTTCCCAATTTTCTTTTCTTATTTTTATTACCAAACCAAATTATGAACTATATGTACTCAATACCTTTGAATTAATAGTACAAGGATATTTTTTCGGAAATTTAAAATGCATTAGCTAAAATGATAAAATAGGATTCAATCCGCAGTATAGCCCTTGGCCTAAAATCCTCACATACCATTCTATGCTTTTTACATATAAAATACCTACTATATATGAATAAATTTGACTTTTAACCACTAATACTCACAAGTATCATCTTACATATTAAAGTGGAACTCTTTTTTACATTTTGGATTTCAGTTGATGTGGTTCCAACCGAATTCATGATATAGTGTCAGAATCATCTCCCTGAAATTTATATCTAGATCTATACAGATATATATAATAGGTGCATGGTTGAGGTGTGGATAATTATTAAAGTTTAATTGAATTACTTTTTCTTATTACATCAGCAAGAAGAAAATATTGCATTGTTCTTTACCAAATATTATGTCTTAGATATGTTTAAAAGAACAAAATGAAATATCAGTGCACTCAGCGGTGAGCTGATGTGAGGAGTCATTTGTCTTGCAAACTGAGTTGTTAATTTCTTTGTGTCAATAAAGAAACCTGTCTTTTCTACGCATTAATAAAACTAAAAAAAATAAAGGAAAATTTCTCAAATAATTTTTTTTTGATAACTTTGAAGTTGAGATCAAAATCCTAGTATTCAAAAACTCGAATGAGACCTTTAGATATTTTTTTTAGAAATATCTTTCCTCCCTGCTCAAGTTAAGACTCGAACTGATGATTTCTCAAATGGGACCTGGGGTGCTGCTAGTAGAGCTAGCTCATCCGAGTTTTCAAATAATTTACTATTATTAAAACTCAGGTTATATTTCTGTAAACAACTTCTATTCGTAGATATTTTCACAAATGGTCTTCCTTTTTTTGCCTCTTTTGTAAATATTGTGTTCGGTTTTTTTATTTTAATTTATTTTACAAAAATTATTTAAGAAAAATAGGTTTTTTCCCCACTTTTTCTCCCACGATCTCGACTCCACTTCCTTATAATCTGTTGTAATTTATTTTTTTAAAACGCCTTATAAGTCTTTAACTCTGATCAGTTATCGTCATCCATTTCTTTCTCTCCATTTACTCTAAACTTTTGTTCTCCGCAGAACCTAAAATTTCAAAGCACATTTGCCAATGTCAAAGAAGAGAGTATGTTGTCCGGGTAATTCCGAAGTTATATCCATGGCTGTTTCATCCGAGTTCACTATGCTTGAATTACTAAAGCCGTTCAAGTCAGCATGGACAATAAGAGTTAAGATCTTGCATTCATGAAAACATTATTCTCCAAACACCGGAGAGTCAATTGAACTCATTCTCAGAGATGAAACGGTAAGCTAATAATTTGTCTCATGTCTCTTCATGTTTTTCTTATTTTAAACTAACTATCTTACTACAATCTTCTGTTCACAGGGATACAAAATTGGTGCTGTGGTTAGGAAATAGCAGGTGAAAAAGTTTGAGAATATTCTCGCTGTTGGGAATTGGAAGATCATTAAGACGTTTACAATGATCAAAGACTATGGTTTATATAAACCATCGCTTCATACCTACAAGATTGGTTTTATCTATATGACAAGAGTTACTAATTGTGATCCTGTTAACGATAACTCATTCATATCTCTGACCAAATTTGATGATGTTATTGGTGGTCAGCTTTCATCCAAAGTTTTAATTGGTGAGTTTTAGTTATTGCCAAATTATAAGTTTTGCCATGATTCTGTTATACTGTTTATACAAACTGATCTCATTCTATGGTTTTTGGAGATGTACTTGGGCAACTGATGAGCATTGGCGAAATGCAGATTGATGAAGTTCGCCGGAAAGATACTAACAAAATCGACAAAGATAATGTGGAAGTTTTTCTTTTGTTTTTAGCTTTGTATATTTTCACTAAACTGTTTTCTAATTTATGTTTTTTTTTTGTTTAACATTTTTCAAGGGATAATCATCTTGAATGCACTCTATGGGGGAAGTATGCTGACATGATCCACAACGCTTGCAACTCTTTTGGCAACGAAAATGTATATTATCTGATAAGATTCGCGAAGATCAATATTTGGAAAGGTTTTTCTTTTAACATTTTCGTATATTAATACTTTAATTTACTATGTTATGTTATATTATTATGTTACTAACATAACGTAATGTTTTTGTTCTACAGACAAATCAAGCATTTGTAATGCTTTCGATGCTTCGATTGTTTCTGCTGATCTCAACCATCCTGAAATCAACGCTTTCAAACAACTGTTTAGTTTCTGGCGTCCTTATATATTTTCATTGAAATTATTGTATAAATGCTTTACATTTAATTTGTTTTCTCTCATTCAGTTTTGCAGACGATGCTCTTAGCAACACACCAGTGTTTACGAAATCGAAAAGTAGGTAACTCACTTATGTCAGTCCCAATTTGCTTCTCCAATATCCCATGAAAACGGTTTTCGAAATGAAAGAAATGGAGGAGGTGTGTTTTAGAATTTATTTTCACGTTCAAATTATTTTATAAATATATTTTTATTCATTTATTTACGTTACATACACTCTTAAATATTGTGCACAGGTTTGCAAATGCCGTGTACAATGTACAATATATGATATTGACACTGATCATGGATGGTTCTATTTTGGCTGCAAAAAATGTAACATAAAAGATTTGAAAGAGGCAATTGTTGACTTATCTCATGCCAATACAAAGGTCAAACCTAAGTTTTTTGTGAGAAATCTAAAGACTACTCCAAAGCTGTTACAACCAGGTAATTATTGTAATTACATTTACATCTGAATTAATTTCTTTGCATCAAAATATGTTAAACTAATGTTTACATACAACAATGTAAAGGTACAAACTTCATATTAACATAATGGATCACACTGGTGCTTTCAAACTCATGCTTTTTGATTCAATTGGGAATGAAGTTGTAGGTCAGACCACACAAGCACTCTTAGGTGATAGTTATGATGAGGTTCGGTATTAAATTTTGTTATATTGCCAACACACATTCCTATATGTAAGTAATATATTTAATATATTTACTGCACTAATAGATCGAAGATCCAGAAGATTTGCCTCAAGCAATCAAGGATATTAATGGCAAGATGTTTCAGTTTCTCATTTCTGTTGAGCCTAAGAATATATCTAAAACTGAAGACACATTTAAGGTTGTTAAGGTTTGGTCTGGGGATACGGATATTGAACACATTGATTCAGAAGTTACAAGGCTTCACTCAACTAATGATGATCAGGTATTTCTTGATCCCAATGTTTATTTCCAAATCAATTTTGTAATGTGTATTACATCGATTTACTAATATGTGTTTACCCATTTACAGCATGTACTTAAACTAACATGTAGTGCTGAGGCTTAAGATTTAACAAACTCTAATTCGACTACACCAATCTCCAAGCTTAAAGAATTTGCTAAGTCATCGAACAACTTTAAACTTGGCTATCAAACTCCTATTGTACCTGTGAGTTTTGATGATGGTGAATTAACTGAGGTTCTTATAAAATTTGATGTCGATTGCGGTAATGATTTGGCTGTTGACGCAAATACAGAACTTAAAGTGTTGCCACAAAACAAAAAAACTAGGATTGATCCAAAAAATGTCAAACAAGAGAAGTGTGAGAAAGTGAAGAAGTAGAAATTATTAAATCTATGTTTTCCATTTGTTTCCCTTTGTTGATTCAGCTAATTTGATTTTGTATTTTAGAAATACTCTAGCTTTGTTTCTATTAATGTATTATATTTTGCTGGTTTTTAATCCTTCTATATTTGTGTAATACTTTATGTTTATTTCCGATAATGTATGAAACATGGTTATTTTTCTATGCTTTTTACAGTTTACAAATGCTATTTCTTTCTTCATTTATTAGTCTGTTTTAAATCTTTTCTTTTAATAAACGTGGTTTGTTACTATGTGTTTCAACTAGATTAAAATTATTATTACTGTTCCTACCACTTTTAATTTAAAAAAAAATTAAACTGTAAAATAAATTTTTTTAGACCAACAAAGTGTGAACTAAACAACTTAATTATATTTATAAACCAGAATATAATATATTTTAAAAAATTATATAGTCTTCTACATAGTTTAAACCGAAAGTAACATGAATCTATGGGAAAAAGTAACCCTTTAGGGATAGTTTGAATATTTGATTCCATAAACAGTTCATACATGTTGCTGAGGTAGGCATGTCATTATCGGCACCAAAACATATCCAGAGGTTGTCGATTGAAATTTTTTTTGGTCTTGCATCACATTTACACATCTCCAAGACGTAATCTTCTTTAATCACTCTTATAACCTCATATGCAGGTGCCCAGAGTATAAAGTCTACCCTCCTTTGAATTTCATCAAACTCCTGAATTGTGTCTGACAACATATGTTTGATGAAGGTTGACAGAATTTGTATACCTTTTTCTTTACCATTTTTACCAAGTGACATAGTAATAATGTCATAGACATAAATAGCATCTTTGAAATTGCGTTGTGCAGCCCTTTGCAGATAATTGATACCCTCTTCTTTTTTTGTTTTCATAAAATTAAAAATAGATTCCAATCCGATATAAGGCCTCAGGATTTTCATGTGTTATCAATAAGAGGTATTTTGTGCTTGCTTGCTCTACTTCTGGCCAAAAGGGTATGGAATCAACTTCGTCAATAGATATTTTGGCCAGTATTTCATAGTCATCACAAACTTCCTTCATCTTTTTACAAATTGAACCTAGGCGAAGAACATTTGACAAAGATGAAGTTGCACATTTAGATATTTAGATGCTATTGTGATGAGGATATTATCTGGCAACAACAATAGATTGGTGCATGCAACTGATGCATTGTCATTTCCAGTTGTCATCACTTTGAAATCGATAAACAAATGTGTGAGATAAGCAGTTTTGTTTTTGGTATTTATATGCAATTTGTTTAGTTTTGAAAAAACACGATTCGGCTCAATCGATGTATTCAAAAGAAGCGTTTTTTTAGACACGTCTTTCCTATAAACCAACAAACATATATTTTCGTATAGATTAGGATAATGTATACGTTAATATATACAAAACTAATTATTATTACTGTATTATAGTGCATGTGAATGTTATTATTGTCAACATATGTATGAGTTTTTGTATTATTGTTTTATGTAGTCGCATTTTTGTTTATATTTGTTTGATTTAATAAGTATTTTAAATTACAAGTTACCGTTTTAGTTAGTGGCTGTTATGTAGGGATTGTAATTTTTTTAATTTTTGTCGTGTTATAAAACTTTGTTTATATAACCGTTTTTACCTTTGTTTAATTATTTAAACCTTTTATTGTGTTATCTAACTAACGTGTAGTTATTTCATTTAGTGGAAGTTATGTATCTGATTAGTGGTGGTTTTAATTGATTTTACAAATTATTTTATAATTTAAAATTTTGTTAGGATGTGTATGAATTATTTGTGGTAAACTGAAATTCATTTATTGGTGACTACGTGGTTTGCAATCTATTCGGGAATGTTCCATAATTTTTTAAACAATTTACATTGATTAATTATGTGTAAATTTTTATTATATGTATAACATTGTGGCCATTACTCAATCTCTATAAATTTGGAGTATTATTAAAATTTTGACTACCTTCACTACGTTCTGTACAAGAAAGACATGCATCAGTCATATATTTATTCTTGGTTGAGTTCCCAAACACCACTTTGAATTTTAATATTGGAAAACAACTTCAACATAAATCCTTTTTTTTTTAAATTCTAATGTTTATAATTTAAAATGATATAAAGCAAACCGCTCATCGTAAGAAACAATTACTAAGTCAACTAATTAACCAGTTTACGTCCATATTAGTTGTCAATGAATTTGTGTACCTAAAATCTAATGCATAATCTGTAACAAACCAAATTTATGTATGCTTTGATTATGGCATGTACTTTTACGTGTACACCATTTACATAACTTACGTCATCTCCCTTACCAAATATTTTGTATCCATGTCAACAACATGAACTAATAATTGTTTATGTGAACAATGTTTTGTTTTTAAAAATGTGGTAATTAGTGAAAAAAAATTTAAGTTTCAATAAGAATAATTGTTCCACTTCTTGAAAAAATAAAACTGTGTTAGGAATAACGTATACGTGTTTCAGTTTCCTAGCTTCACTTTATTTTTGATTTGACATAAATCTGTTTCTCTAATTTTTATATTCTAAGTTTTGTCATTTGTTATTATTTATAGTAGTAATATAAATAATCCTAAATTTTTAATATTTATGCACACTTTTAGCTTTGAAAGGAACGCTTATTGTGGTACACATATCGGCATTTATGTTGGATAAATTTTATAATGGCATAATTAAGGCATTTATTCTGTTGTTTTATACAAATTCTTTATTTTATATAGATATATTAAATCTATATATTTATCGCATCAAATTAGCAAAGTAATTGCCATATGTTATTGTAAATTTTATAATCTCAGATAACTTTATTTGGTAACTTCATGTTTAATTATATCATAAACTTAATACTTGCATTATAGTTTACATTATTCTAATTCAAATGTATTTGGGTTGTTTTTACATGTCCAGATTTGAAGGAAAAATTAAGTAGTTATGTTAAGTTAGGTGGTTTTATTTTTTTAAAGTGAATATCATAATTTTTTAGTTTTGAAATCACTTTGCTGTTATATCAGAATAACAAATTTTTTTTTTAAGCCTAAATTTAAAGATCGCTTTATTTAAGCTTTAAATATTATGACCATAAATCATATTAACATCAAAATACATTTCATTTATTCATTACACAAATATTATAATAAAATTAACAAAAATATAGGTTGTAAACTTATCTAATGGTCAAATCTTTGGTTTGAAAATTTTGGCCAAACAATAAGTATCGTGATGACTTCTCTATTCATTTTATTTACTGTAATTTCCTTCGTCAGACTTCATTTACGCCATCATCAATCTCCATATATCGCTTTAGTTTCCCAATCTCAAGAAACGTATACACCAAAAAAAATCACTACTCAGTTTATCAAGAAACAAAAAATAAATCGTCTGGCTTTTGCTAAACACAACATCTGGAAGAAATCTAAACGATCTCAGATAATGAAAGATATGTGGTCCAAAAGATCAAAAGGATCAGTTTCAGAAACCATCACAGACAAGGAAGACAATACTCCCACTGATGTTGAAGCCATTGCTCCTGATGTTTCTGTTGGTTCTGAATCAACAGAAGTTCTGATGTCATCACCTAAGAATGATTTTGTATTCTCCTCTCAGACCGCAGAGGAGTGTAACTTTGGAGATTTCACTGTTGATAATCCAGACTCCGCTTTGGTAATTTATTCCGGACCTGTTCTTCCAGAGATCGATGAAAAAGATGGCGTTGATATTACAGAAATTTCAGACGAATCGGGCAACGACAAAGAAACATCAACTGAACCTACCTCCACACGACTTAGGAAGTGGAAGCTAGAGCGTAGGAAGAAGCAGAAAAAGGTCGAGGCTCGGGAACCCCTACGCAAAACTAAAGCTACAAAGATATCGTCTTCTTCTTCTTCTACATTCGTCTCTTCTGACGCCTTCAAACGTTATAAAGTACTGAAAATAAAAAATTATATTTTGGAGAACTTACTTTCATCCACAAAGAATAAAACTGTAAAGAAGTGGATTAAAGATGCTGACTTAGTTTCTACAGTCACTTTACCTCATGGATTTGATTCTAGAATAGTTGCTGAATTTTGGGCAAATTTTCCTGAGGTTAAGCCAAAAAATCTTGTTGTTAAAGTTAAAGTTATGGGACATAACTACGAGTTGTCTTCTGAGAAAATAAACCAGTTCTTTGGTTTGCCTGAGGTCAGTGAAACTGATGAAAAGCTTATGTTGACACATATCAATGAGGAGTGCTTGGCTCAGTTTTTCTCGGGTAACAGGAAAAAAATCATGAAAGAGTTGTCTACAGGAGATGACTTCTCAGAGGATCATAGGGAATTATTCAAGTTCTGTTGCAAGAATTGGTCACCTACATTGAATGAATCTTACATTCTAGAGAAGCGAGTAGTTCTCATGTATCAAGTCATCAACAATCTGAAATTTAATCTTGGAAGGACGATTCATAATCACATCTTGGAGATGTCTTTGAAGATCAATTCAAAATTTTACCTACCTCACTCGTCTCTAATCTACGGACTCATGATGGCACAGCATCCAGATTCTCCGGCTTCACCTACTTGGGGAAATAGTAAGAAGTCCCTTAGGCGTTCTGATAAGGCGTCTACCTCATCTGCTGGTGACTCCAAATACAAGGATCTTGTGCTCCAGATTTACAATCAATGCAAGAGCCTTTTGTTCTCGGGTAAGTTGCTTCTATAACGTCAAGTTTATTAGTATTATCTTGAATTTAATATAACATTTCTATTCCTAATGTAGATAACAACTCGGATGATGGAAGTGAAGACTAAAATGTTGATGGTGTCCAAACTCTTGAACCTGAAATCTACTTTTGTTGTTGTCTTTTGTTATGCTTTTGTCTCTTCTGTCAGTTATTTAAACTAAGTTTATTTCTTATGCTTAGTTCAGTTTATGTATTGCTATCTAAACTTGTGTTTTTCTTGGATTGTTGGATATTTAGTTAATTTCTTATAAGTCATTAAATATTTGGCTTAAATTGTTGATCTCATTCTTACATCTGTTTTTTCCCTTTTACAATTGCTAGTGTTAACTAGGTGTTTATGAATATGATTTTTACATATTTTTGTTAATGCACCTTCAGTGTTATTTACGTGTTTATATGTTACTATATTTTATTTATATGATTTAGTGCATTACTTTGGGTCATTATAATCTATGTAAGTAAATGTCAATTGCTTATTAGCTATATTCCTTATTATGCAACATTTACTATGAAATATAATACATTTTTCATTTAACTAAGAGACTCTATGTACAAAGCTAATCACAAACATTTCCTTAATTTCGAATTTTGGCCGTTTTAATAGTATCACCGGTCTAAAAGTATATAATTCATAGTAAACGTACAAACTAGATTTTATAATCATTTAGTTATAATAAATTCCCAAACAAATCGGTAACTTAGCTCCACTAACCCATTTCTATCTTACCCACTTCTTATTGATTGCATTTAACTGCTTCCTATTCATCGATATAATACCATATGTTCCTTACTAACTTTCATTCCGTTTCAAAGAACAAAATGGTTGACAATATTGAGAGTCGATCTGCTAACAACAAAACCATTCTTTCGACTTATGTATCTGAGGTCACTATGTTCAATTTTCTGAAGCCGTTCAAAACGACTTGGACAATGAGAGCCAAAATTCTCCACACATGGATGAAAGAAAGTCTAATAAGTGGAGAATCTTTACAAGTTTTTTTGGGAGACGAAACTGTAAGTCTAGCAATATTCGATAAGTATTACATGTTAATAATTTTCTATCTCTAAAATACTAATTTGTTAAGTTGTTTCTTCTATACTTTCTCCATAGGGATCAAGAATATGAGCTGTTGTAACAAATCAACACTTTCACAAATTCACATATATTATGATTATTGGGAAGTGGAAGATCATATCAAATTTCGTTCTGAAAAAGGATTTTGCTTTGTTCAAACCATCACATTGGTTGTATCACATTGTGCTTTCTAAAATGACTTATGTTAGCGATTGTCATCCTGTAACCAATGATTCATTTGTTAGACTTACTTCATTTGCTGATATTATTGGTCGTCAGATAACCACAAAGGTTTTCATTGGTAAGTTGAATATAATCTTGATGTCCTCCTATATAATCTATCCATCAGTAGAAAATGCCTCACATATTGTGGTTGAAACATGCGAATGTGCATCTACATTTCCATACGAAGACCTACAAGATACAAGCTCACAAGATATGCTTGCAATAACTCCACCCTTGTTTTGATGTTCTCGGAATTAGCATGATACTCAACTATTCCCTCTGTCTCGTAAGTTCTTTAACTCAGACATAGGGTCTTCGATGATATCTTCAAATCGCTTTCTCAACAACGATTTGTAGGCCTCCCAATTACTAATCACACATGTGCCCCTGCTTGACTGCACAAACGAACGGTGCCAAGTTGCAGCTTCACCATCAAAGTGGATAGATGCAATTCTAACCTTCATATTTGTCGGTGTTAAGTTGATGCCAAAGAACTCTTCAACCTTGAAGACCCACTCTTTCACATCCAAACCATTGAAGCAGGGAAATTTCACTCGTCCCAAACGAGTAATTCTGGAGTACGGTGCCGTCAATGGAGTCAACTTCAAGTCTCTTTCTATCTCAACACGTGAGGAATCCGGTGGACGAGGCGGGTTCGCACGTTGCTCGACACCTAAAGTATTAGATGATGAAGCTGGAGCAGGTATTAAAAGTCAAAATACTTCCATCATATCTGCCAAATTCTTATCGATATTCTCCACAGCACCTTCTAACGCCTGTGTGGGGGTCAACACCTAATCAAGAAGAGACTCCATAGCTTCCTCTGTTTCTTTAGTTTCTGCTCCTTTTGCGGTAGTCATGGCACGTGTTTCAGGCATAGTTTGGTCCGGGAAAAGACAGCGCTCTGATACCTTTGATGACGGAAAACACACTCGACATTAAGAAAAGAAAAATACTCTATTAAGATAGACGAATCGATGTTCTCAAAGAACAAATGTTTGGAACTTGCTTACCAATATGGCTCAGCAATTACAACTCTAGGGCGTACTCAAAAGAAGTCTTAATGCTTAACGAAGAAGAAGGCTAACAATGCCTCTTAAATAGAAAACATAGTACAGAGAAAAGGAAAACCAGAATCTTAAAAAAAGGAAAAACATAATAGAATCCTAACTGACTTATTCTCTTAAGGACTTATCTCCAGCTCAACAAATAATATGAATTCCTATATCATTTGATTTCATCGATCAAGAGGTTGAGCTTAAGGTTCCTTTTGATCTTATTGATCAAGAGATTGAGTTTTCTAATAGACAGATTCATAAAAGAAAAACTTTCATTTATCTTTTTAATTGTTAATCGAAAGTTATTAAGTAGAATTCTCATTTTATACTTACCGAGAGCGAAAACAATGGTTTTAATAAACTGAAAACTTAAATCAAACCAATAATCTAATAGCAATTGGCAATACAGTTTAGTGAATTTCAGAACATCAAAAGTAGGATCTTGTGGCTCATAATGAGCCGAGAGAGATGGAGATAAACGGAGGGAGAAGGTCGGAATGTTAGATTTGAAGTTGTCTCCATGATAAACATATACATAGTAGTAGTCTTACTATGCAGATCATGTTGTTAACCATGCATATAATGTGATCAAACTTCGTAGTATTAGAAGTGCTGTATGAACAATATTTTGTTTATAAATAACCCAAAATTTTAGTTTATTTAAATATATTTTCAAATGCATGATGTTTTTTATATCCAACAAAAAAGGTTTTTTCATTTTTTATTTATTTAAACTTACTACTTATTCATATCAATTTGCCCTTTTCTATATGAATTTTTTTTTTGAATAATTGGATCGACAATACCTAATTCATTGTCCAAACTCCTTTGAGAAAACGGGCATAATAATATTGAATTTGTCAGTTTTTGCCAATATAAACACAAACTTTTTCTCTCTAAAAAAAACACAAACTTTTGTTTCACCTTATCAATTTAAAACCACGGTTAGTCAAATTTAACAGATCATTAAAGTCCGTTAAGCATCGTTAGTGTGGTTTAAACCATCATAACTTCAAGTTTAAAACGCAGTGTTTTGCCCCAAAATCGAAAATCCTAACCCTCTATCTTCTCTCAGTTCTCACTTGGATCTCTCACAATCTCAGTATGATTTCTCAGCAACTAATTATGAATGTGAATAGATTACTTAATAATTTGAGTATTCAATAGAATTCATATTTCATGTGATATCTCTGTAAAAGTGATTGCTTTATAGGAAACATATAAAACACGATGTACTGATTTTGTATGCATTCCATTGATGTATTATTGTGAATTCTGTTGTAATTGATATCAAAGGACCAGTAAGAGAAGGTGATATCCTCGCTTAGCTCGGGTTGATGCGTTCACTTCGATCTCTCTTAATTCTCACATCTCAAGCAAATAACAAAGAGAAAACAAAGAGAATGGACAAAATAAAAGTGAAATCAAAGTGGATTAAGAAATTGAAGAGGATTGAGAGAAGAAAAGAAAGAAAAAGATAGAGAAATCAAAGAAGATTACGATATCGAAGAAAACAAATGTTGAGGTTTTCAATTTGGGGAAAAATTAAGCAAAACACCGCGTTTTACTTACGGCTATAATCAACTCAGACTAACGACATATTAACAATATTAAACGATGGTTAACGATCTGTTAAGTTTGACTAACAGTGGTTCTAAATTGGCGAAGTCACTGAAAAATTCGAGTTGTTTTAGAAGAGATAAAAAGTTCATATTTAATTCAGCAAAAACGGACAACTTCAACATTATTATGACTGTTTTCCCAAACTACTTTCTAAAACTTCAAACAATACTACGTGGAAATTAGACAATACTCTGGAGTCCAAATTCGGTAGAAAAGACTGCATATGTGAACTTTTTTTGGGTTGAAAAAAACGAGAGAAAATCCTCTCCCGAAATTTATTAGTTCACAATAACAAAAATTCACACTCGGAAACGTTTAGGATGTGCAACTCCACCCACATCTTCCGAACTTAAAGTACTAACACTGACATCAAACAAAATAACATCAAAATAATGAAAACCTAAAAATAAAAAATATGCGTAGTTAGCCAAACACAATAACATCAGCTGTGGACATAACCACTTACTAATAGCATTTCTTTAAATATATGAATATTTTGAATAATTTTTTATTTAGTGTACATTTAACTTAAATAATAATTAGAAAAGAGAATCCTTCCATCTTACCTAGATAATAAAAGGGATAATTGTGTCATCATCAAATATTGTAGATTAGTGTAGCCATTAATTAACCAACACATGTTTCCAAATGTGAAAATTAAAAAGGTAGATTTTAAGATTGGCAGAATAAAAAGATAGATTAAGACTTCACAATAACATATGTTGTGGTTGTAAACCAAGTACACTTAATCATTTCATTCTTAGTTAAATTACGTGTTGTATTGTCTTCCATCGTGGATAAAGATAAATGTCGATGTGCATGAACTTTGAAAATGCAAATGGTATAAAAGATAATAACTCAATTTCATTAAATATATATAAAGGATAAAGTTATATATATGTGGAGTCAAATATATATATATATATATATATATATATATAATTTTTTGTATAATTTGTTGATTCGGATGTTTATCATCCGACTAATTTCATATTTATTAGTATGTGAGAAGCTGTTAAATATGTAAACTTTATGTGATTTCTTATATATAGCAGGTAGCTTTTAGTTTAGTGGTAGGTGGCTTTTAGTCTAGTGGTAGGTGATAAGTGCACTAAAGGCAGGTGCACTTGCATATTCAGAGATCGAGTTCTGCTGCCTATATTATGTAAGAACTTGGCTAATGAGCCGACTAGTTATGGCCCAATATTGACAAAAAAATAATATAGTTTTCTATATTTCTATATATATATCATTATAATAAAGTTTCATAGTTTTAGTATCTTGGCTTCGGAATGTTTAATTTTGTTATATGAAATTTGAAGAATTATAAAAAAAAACTCGTATTGACTATTTTTAGTTAAATTTAAATTCAGGTGAGTTTTATATTATCTCTCCAGATTTGAGTGGACTAATTGGTCAAAAATATCATGAGACAAAGCAAGACTTTTATTTCATTTCTTTAATGTCTTCACTTTGCTCCTCTCCTCTTTATGCTTTTCAAGCCCCTTTACATTATTTTCAGATTTTTTAATGAACCAAACATTAAGAAGAAAATATTATTTATAATCTATTAAAGGTTTATACAAGACTGTTTAAACATAGATGCACAAGTCCGTAGGGAAACATAAACAGTTGAGTATCTAGTTTTGGGGATTCTTGTCTTAATGTACTTTTCTTAGATTTATACACATAACATAACACAAGCTTTATACATCCAACAAAAGACAAGATATAGCCGTATTTTAGCTTTTATTAGAAAACTCATAATCAGACTACTTATTGGCATTGGTTTTCCATAAATTAATTGAATCTCATGACCCGTTGATCTGAGTCACTAACTCGAAATTTATGGTGTCTGTTGACCCAAAAAACATAATGCAAGCTTTAACCACCATTATTTCTTTGTTTAGTTCAAATACATTTGCAATGCTTTTATTTATTTTGGTTAAACATAGAGTATTTGTTTCATCCCATAATTTAGTAAAAGAAAAAGATGAGATCCACTATGGTAGAGCGTGCATATTGTCATTGTATTGTCTAAGACTAAAGTAGTCTAATCTATTAAGTTTAGCTTCGGTTTATGAATATGGGAATTAAGTTTTTTTTTTTTTTCTGGATTCTGATTGGGTTATTAGCACAATACATTTATATTTCAAACATTTCTTAGTGGTATTTTAACAAGTAAAATATTATTCTCTTACATGTTTTTTTAAAAATAGTCAATAAGTGATTAGAAATTTCTGACGTTTTTTATTACGTTTTAAACTCATCAAAATTTAATTAAATTATATTTATCAATTCTTGATTAACCTGAATGGGTTAAAACATTTATAAGTTACTCGATAAGTATGAAAAAAATTGTTGATTATATTTAAATTACAGTTTTAAATTCTTTATATTTTGTTCGGAAATTCCTAATTCAATTTTTTATCAATTTTTATGGTTCTAAATTTTTGACCAATAACTGACCAAAAATTTGATGTTTCAACATACATTCGACATATTCTAATTAAAATTATTGTTAATGACCAATGATATCATTGAAAGAATGGGACTATTCGAAATCAAATGCAATAACTAACTTCTTTTTGTATTGAAAGTAATCTAGATAAATCCGTCAAATTTCACGAATATGGAACCTTGTCAAACACTTATATTTCATGTTATACATCTATCCTTGAATGAATCAAGATCTCCGACATCATACTAGACCACACATCATCCAAACAAATATAAAGTCGACTAACCCAAAAATAATGCTTCAAGAAGCGGAACTCAAATACAGTTTTTGCTAGTTTATATTTTGAAATCTAGATTATCATTCATCCGATCACCTCCGACCACCCTGCTAAATTAAAAAAGAAAAACGATTTTTATATACTAAGGTCAAATGGTTTGTACAAAAATACTATTAAACCACAAACTTCTTTGCGCAATGATTAAATTGAATCATTCATATTTATCTTTTAAAATAGTTACATGAAATTCTCCAATAGAACAGTTTTTTTTCCAAAGACACCATAACCAAAAAGCTAAGGGTAATTTGGGAATATTCAAGTGACGACAAATAACACACTCCTAAAATAACGGCTCTGGTTTTTGCACGGAAAGAGTACTTCCATTTAAACTGTCTTCCAATAACAAAGGTAGCACTAAAAAACTAGCCAAGGGAATCTTTAATACAAGAAGATAATAATAATATTTCTAATTATTATTAGTGACGTGGGAATTATAAGAAATGATTATTACCACCAAACATACAATGTTTAGTTGATAAGACACACCTTGTTTCATAAAAATTTATATATTTTCAGAACACTGCAGAAAATGTTTTATTTTCCGGTCAGAACAGAGAGGTTCCCAAAATTATAAAGTTCCAAGTTTGTACCAAGAGGAGATGGCCGGCATTCAAAATTTTGGAGACGATCAATACCTACAAGATTGATCTATCTAGTGACATAGACATCAATATTATATTTAATGTTTCTAATATAGATTGGTTATATATATTTTTATATCATCCAGATCCTAGGTCAAAACTTGGAGAGAGAATAATGTAGACATTGAGATCAGCCGAAACCAAGAGAAAAGTTGTTCGTCAACCAGTACCGGCATATAACACGGGACAACAAGTGTGATGGTTCGTGTTCCACAAAAAATAGTTTCAACTCTATGAAAAACGGTCTAAAGTTTTTTTTGATCTAAAAAAACTTTAGATTTAAATTTTATTTGAACTCCAAAATTTTATTAGTTTATAAATAGATTAAAAATATTTCAGATTTAAATTTTTGTCATGAGTCCATACAAAATTTTAAGCCGGCCCTGTGTTGCCAACTGTACTTTATAGACCAATAACCAGAGCAAGGGAAAAAAGTTCTCAACAACAAGGTGAACCTTAGTAAACAAATGGACCTTAATAGATTTTTTTATTTTTTTTGTTAATTGGTTTACTATTGACCTTAATAGATTTATTGCATGTTAGTAATCAATTAATAGCAAATCAAGATTTAGTCTATTATGTTGTATAATATAGTGGTTATTGTCACGAAAGTGGACCAATAATACATTCGTATACTAAGTTCTAGATGGTTCTACCAACTCGTATTTGTCATTCTAGCTCAATATGGTTCTTATAGATTCGAAGTGAAATCTGTCATAGTACTTGCAGATTTAATCCCATGTGCACTTGTTGCTGGTTACTTTTAAATCATGAGTACCGATCACATACGACGAAGGGGTCTTCCATATAAACACTAACTTGTGATCTATCATGAGAGATCCATCAGCTTTTAACACATTATACCATATTACACTTAAAAAAGTAATGCAAAAATGTGATAAGCGTACCTCTAAAAGAAGAAGTACAAAAGATTTTACTGTGATCAATTTATCAACACCGATATTTCAATAGCTCACATGTACCATAGAGGTAACGTTTGAAACCTACTCTATGCTTCCTACTAAAAGTCCAGATGCGAACAATTTTTGTATCACATATATTTGGTATCTGACATCCAAAGTTGGGTAAGGTATACTCTCATAAATACTTTTTTTTAACATCATCCTCAGAATCTCCATATTAATCAATTAAGCGACATGAATTTTCACTTTCTCTCCAAAAAGTCTCACACTCTTGAAAGAGATAATACTCATTAACTTTAAAAAAAAACCTTTGTGTGCCTCTAAAATATCTTTTATACCATGACCAATACCTCAATTGGTCCTATACATATGACCCGCTATAAAGAAAAGAATTGCGATAAGAAACATAATACATATAAAGTCTTATATATATGGTTAAAAAAGGAAAAAAATGTCCTAAATATTTGGGAGAATTGGGTGTAGAACAAAATTGGTAATCAAATGATCCTCTACAACAAGCAAACATATGTTAAGACAATATAACACTTTAATATAATCCATTTTCATGGTACTAATTCCTATATTAAGTCCTTAATTACATCAGCCAGACACTTGAAATCATGAAACTATTATAGTCATAAAAGTTTACAACCAATAAATGCTGATAAACATATTATGATTAATTACATAAAATGGGTTGAATAACAAGAAATTTGAAGTTCTTAAATCCAAAATACTAAAAAAAAGGATTGATTAAGTGTGTTCGGTCAAATTGTTAAATATCTACTTTTTAAGTTTTTCCTATCAGAATTTGATTCTAGAGATTTATGTAATTCTGTATGATATTGTTTAAAGTTTGGAAAATATTTCGGATATATATCGAGTTTTGTCGATCCAATTGTTAAAATAAAAAAAAAGCTTCTATTTAGATTGAAATGAATGGAAAGGTAACATCGTAATCTCGATTCTGTATGACATCAAACAATGTTATAATTAAAGATAATATATGCTATAAGATCTTGTACCCTCAAGGATAGACACACTTTCTAACATCTTGTCCTTTTCTACTAATTTATATCTTGTAGCTAACGTCTCTTTATTATTTGATCACATGTTTATTCTCTATACATCGTCAAACAAAGATAAAAAGATATATATATATATATATATATTTATTTATTTATTTAAAACTGTAGTTCATGGGGAGTTATAAATTTTAGTCAATGAAGATGAGAAAATGTGGTTGGAAACTAGATATATATTCCAAAATCATTTGAAGCAAAGAAACACAAGTCTTTTCTTCTAATAAATAAAATTGGGTGATATATAAAGAATTGAGTTGAATACAATTTGTGAATTGTGAAGGGGACAATATCATTTGAAGTATGATTTTTGACGGATAAGGCCAAATTGAATAGGGTGGGTGGCTAGGGAGGCATATCTCATAACCCTAAGATACCTACGAAAATCTAACCCAATAAGTATTATTAATTTTGGAATTTATTAGATATTAAGAAGCAAAATATGTTCCACTATCAACTTCATGTTGCTTTTGGTCCGAATATCTCTATATATGTTGGAATAAATTCCGATAAAAAATTAAATATAGTGGTTTGACACATGGTAACCAGACAATGTCAAAGAACAGTCGACGAAAGCGTATTATTGTTTATAAATTTTATGAGGTTATATCTCGTATCAACCTAGTAAAAGAAATCAAGTGTTGAAAAAGGGATTCAAACATATTCAGATAGAATTACAGGGTCATATGAGACTTGTGAATTTTGAAACTAGATTAGCTTCTAAAGTTTCACAATTCATAAAATTTAGTTTTAAAGCCATACATTCTGATAGAATAATATTAAAATTACAGCAAACTAGAGGATAGATAGGTGCTTTTGTTTATGGATGACGGGAGAAAATGCTTAAGATAACTTTGGAGATTCTTGAGTTAAATCACCATTTTTCATCTTTATTCGGACTTTCAAATTTTCTGAAATTACAACTTGTTCTGTTGCAACATATATGCAGTTGAAGCAACTTTGATCTAGATGCGCCAATGTGCCATCAAAGCTGATGTCGTAGATGCTGTCTCCATAAACAGAGCAAGATGTTGATTCATAACTATCCATTGGAGAGGCAATCGGATAAATCAAAATAGATATGTGCGTAAAATTCGAGTCATTTGCTCAGCAGGACGTTCTCACAAAACGTAATCTCAAAAGGCCACTCCTTTTAATACAATTTTTATAGAAATAAAAATTAAGTCTAAATAGGTTAATTTGCATTTATGCCCTTAATGAATCCATGAATTATCCGGGTTGACCGGTCCATTCCCAAAGAAAATGGATCTCATTTCGGATCCACTACCTCCTCCTCAACTCCTCTTCTTATCGCGATTAAACCTAATTTTTTTGACAAATCTCTCTAATTTTCAAACGATCTTTCCCTTTATCAAACTTGTTCTTTGTCACTTTCTCTCTGTGAAACTAGAGAATAACTAGGTTCAGTTTTCGCATACTTTACTCGAATTCTACTCGATTTCAACTCGATTTTCTACACAATTTCATCTTTTTATTTCGATTTCAACTAAACCCAATGGTGAAAACGAAGATGGTAGCCCATAAGAGAACTCCTAATCCTAATGAGATTCGAAATCGAGGAAGGAAAAAACCATTTTTTCGCCGGGCAATTGGACCACCGGTTCCGCTACCACGGGTTTCGCCACCACGGGTTTCGCCACCACCGGTTGAG
Organism: Lepidium campestre; assembly: GCA_009757365.2. Lineage (NCBI taxonomy): Eukaryota > Viridiplantae > Streptophyta > Magnoliopsida > Brassicales > Brassicaceae > Lepidium > Lepidium campestre. Next base: position 13,105 of record WJSH01000029.1, on the reverse strand, counting down.
GCGGATGTAGACGAGCAAATAATCGATGGTAGAGTAGAAGAAGAGAGAGAAAAAGATCTCAAGGCGGAAGAAGTAAGCGGAAAAGAAAGACAGGAGAGTGAAAGTGGAGGAGAAAGATGACAAAAGAGGAGAAGAAGAGATAGACCAAGAAGAAGAAGATATCGAGGTAGAAGTAAGGGAAAAAGAAAGAGAGGAGGAAGACGAAGAGGTGGGTGGTAATGATGAAAATGTCGAAGAAAGGGATGGTGAAGACGAAGTCTCAGTGGTAAAAAAAATTGATGATTTGTTGTTGTGGTGTTGCTTGATAAGAATTGGTATGGATTAGGCATGGTTTTTGGAGAATTTTAGGCTTGTATAACCGTAGTATAACTAGGTAGTTATTCTGTGTTCATACTTGATTTGGTTATGTTTAAGTATGTAGATATCAATTTAGGATATCAATGGGTACTTATTTGGATTTGGAATTGGTATTAGGTTTGGTTTTTGGAGAATTTTAAGCTCGTATAATTGGAGTATAACTAGCCAATTTTACTGAATTCCTAATTGATTTGGTTCTCTGTTTGAGGATGTAGATATCAATTTAGGATATCAATGGGTACTTAGTTGGATTGGAATTGGTATTAGGCTTGGTTTTTGGATATTTTTAGGCTCGTAAAATCGTAGTATAACTATGTAGTTTTTCTGGGTTTGTGATTCTTTTGTTTCTTTGTTATAAGAGATTTACTCTATTATTTAATATTAAATTATTTAATATTTCGAACAAATCCTGAAATTCGAAACTCCCTGTTATCCAATAAAGACCTAAAATTCCCACTCCAGATCGATGCCTCTTGGTCAGACCATTTCCGGATGATGAGGCACATGTTGCTTTACTTCCCCATGGTTTGTACTTCCCGGCGTCGGAGTACACAAAAAAAAATAAAGATTTCGACTCGTTGTTACATCCACGAGGTTCTTACCTTATTTGATAGTTTGAGTACACCGCTTACAAGGGCGGAGAGAGGATGGTTTGAGCAGCATCCGCAATTCAGACACATCTTCCACATGCCCAAGGGGAAAAATCACATGGTAATGGGCATGTGGATGCTCCTTTTACGGACTGCACGCATTGAGAAGAAAAAAGAAGCTTGGTTTATAGTGAATGGAGTGCCGGTCCGGTATAGTATGAAGGAGCACGTCTTGATTTCGAGTCTCAACTGTTGTAACTATGAGCCGTTTGATTATGAAGAAAAGGCGGGTAGTGACAGTTTTTGGAAGAAAAATTTCCCGGGGTTGAAATCAATTAGGCGGGATAACGTGAAAAACGCCTTGGAGGAAATGGTTCCAAACCGTAGCAATGCAAGGCTGAAGATTTGGTGTTGTATTTTCTCTATAGCGTTATTGGAGCACCGACGAAGACTGGACAAGATGCAACGCCTGTGGATCAATTCTTGTTGCGAGCTGTGGATGATCTTAACTTTTGTACCGAGTTTGCTTGGGGTAGATGGACATTTGAACGTATGCTAAGAGAGATTCAGCATACAATGGATCATTTTGTAGGGGTCGTCGAGGGTAATCTATGGCATATCCCATGATTCTGTCTGCCTTTGGAGGTTAGTGAGTATTGTTTTTTAGAATATATTACTAGTTGTTGACATTTAAAAATATAATCAATGTATCTTTGTTTTGTAGTTCTTACCGTTTGAGGCAGTTCCGGTTTTGGAAACTACATACAGAGAAATATATCGAGATGCAGACCCACATTATCCTTAGATGTGTAAGAAGGTCTTCAAGAAGACGGAAATGAAAGAGATTCCTCTTGATAAAATTAACACGTCATTGGGTAGAACTAAGGTGGTTATCTCTTGTTATACAAATTATTTTTGTTGTCATAGTTGTTCCTAATCCATTTCTTTCGCAGGACATTGACAATATTCTGATACCACCACGTTTGGAAGAAGAAAACAGTCTTCTTGCTCAACTCACTGAAGATGAGGAGGATGATGTTCATGATGTTGTTGTCAGCAGTTGGATGGAAGGGTTTTGTAGAGGTTTGTGTGTCCGTTTTATAGATATCTATAATCATGATGCGGAGGCACGAGCTGAAGCTGTTCCCGAGGAAGATGCACAATGCCCAACCAACATAGGCACACAAAGTCAGAGCATGGCTGAATTGGTTGCTCTTGTGAAGTCTATGCAAGAAGAAGTTGGTCGTATTCAGCCCAGGCAAGATGAGATTGACAGCTTGAAGGACCAACATGTAAAACTAGTGTATAAATGTTTTGTTATACTTGCTGTAAAACTAGTGTATAACTGTTTGGTATAACTGCAGGCTGATGAAGACGAAGAAGATGAGTCGAGTGGTGGTTCTACACAGCCACCAGATGTGCCTGTTGGAACCCAACCAGATCCTGATCGAGGTACTTAACGGACTGGACCGGAGACCAAATTTAGTATGCGGAAAACTAGGTCGAAGAAAAACTAGTTTAAGTGTTTTGATTTATGAATTTAGGGATTTATGTATTGGATTTATGAATTTATGGTTGTTTTGAGTTTATGGATATATATGAATTATTTATGAATGAATTTATGGATTAAGTCTTACCATACTAGCAAAACTTCATAAAAACTCAGATAAATTTAGAAATTAAGTCTTACCGTAAGAAGTTTTAAACATTACAACATATTAAGAAGTCTTAAGCAATACAGAACCATTACTACATAGATAATAAAGGCTTAAACTAACTACTTCTTAAGCCACTCCTTACACAACTCATTAAGACTAGTGACCAAGTCCTTAAGCTTTTGAATCTCCTTGGCCTGGTCATTAATTGTCCATTGTAGCCTTTCAAGCTCCTTTTGTATAGTGGAAGTCCATTCTTTCCGGTGGTGAAGTCCATCACTCTACAAAGAGGTGTATAACAACGGTAAAACTGAGCAATATTACTGAATAGTATAACAAAGTAGTATAACATAGTTGTACAACATAAAATAATTCTAACCTTGAAATCAACATATGTCCAATATATCTTAGTGATAGGTATAATTGTACGCTCATACTTGATTTGGCTTCCACATGGACACTTATCGGGTATACCAAAATCGGAGTCTTGAACAAATTCAAGACGGCGAATGTATTCCTTCTCCGCCTCGAGGTGTTCTTCATCCTCTGAGTCGGACTCAGTTCATGAAACCATGGTTACCTAAGCCAAAAACATCAAAATAGAAACCCTAAATCAAAATCAAAACCCTAAATCTAAAAATTGAGAAATAGCCAAGAAAATCGAAATGTTAACACCCACATTCGTAAAGAATCAAGATCCCTAACTTTTTAACAAAAGAAAATCGAATTGGAAGGAGAAATCTTACCTAAATCGTGAGGAAGAGAGAGTTTGGAGGAGAGAATCTCATTTTTCGAGAAGAGAGGATAAGATGAATGAAGGAGGACAAAGAAAGTCTTGTGCTTTTAGGTTTTTATTGACAAAAATTGGTCAAAAGCACCTAAAATTTGGTCTGGTTTTTCATAAATATCTAACCTAGTTATACACCAAGTAGTTTTACAAAATTTCCAAATAGTTATACTTTTGATGTTTTCCACCTAAATTAGTATAACCTATTCTTAAAAATTATTTTTTTAGTTTTACAATTAACAAAACGAATTCTTTATATGATTGTTAGTCTTGTATGCATTCATATTTCAAAAATTTTAAATTAACGTGATTTCGATTGTAACTTAGTTAGTATTCACAAACTCACCTTAAAAGTATAAGGAATATATGTATAAATTATTTTAAAGCAACCAAAAGTATGTGTAGATTATTTCATAGCAACCATATGTGATTGTTTATATGCTTGTTAGTATTTTTAGTCTTTTATAGTTCACATTGTTTCTTTTGGTGTTATAATTCACATTTTGTAGTTTTTTTTTTTTCAAGTTCTAGTTATACTGGTTTACCAATATAACCTAGTTATACTTAGTTTTACTAGTTATACTCAGTACAGAGAAAACCAACTTCGAAATATGACAAAAATTAAACCTAGTTATACTTAGTTTTACTAGTTATCCTCAGTACAGAGAAAATCAACTTCGAAATATGATAAAAAATAAACCTAGTTATACAGGGTTTTACTAGTTATACTCAGTACCGACAAAACAAAATGTAAAACACAACATAAAGCTAGTTATACGGAGTTTTACTAGTTATCCTCAGTACCGACAGAACCAGATGTCAAATATTACACAACATAAAGCTAGTTATACATAGTTTTACTAGTTGGGCACATAACCGTCTTTGTCCTTATCTCCGTCTCTACCTAGCCAATAATATAGTCCTGGTCCTTGTCTCCGTCTCCTCAGATTTTTTGTTCTCGGACCCTTTTCCCCTGCCGATGGCAGTCTTTTCAATCTTCTCCTTCCCTTCCTAACTTTCCGATCCGGAGGAAATACTACTTTTCTCATGATTTCCTGTGGGACAACCCATTGAGACATATCCGTCACTAGATGTATTGTCTCGAAATAAGCAATTGTCCAAAGCTCCGTCCAATAATATTTGAACACAACTCATGAAATTCGATACCACGATCTCCATCGGGGTTCTTTAGGTACTCAATGTAAGCGGCAAGTGCGTGGACACACAAATACTTTTCAATATCAAACACCCTACAAGTGCAACTTTTCAATATCAAGTTCACAATATAATTACGTCTGTCACCACCGACAACATTGTATTCAGGGTTGATACTGTTTAGCTCATTCACAATCAATTTCTTCGCAGTCGCCCATAAAGCGTGCAAGTAGTTCTCCACAAAAGGTACCAATTTATTTTCACTCGTTCCAATCACTACATCCTTCTGATGTTCATTAAACCACCTAGAAAATATCAAGCATAGGTATCAAGGAGTACTTGCTAGCGTTCCTAAACACACCATTCAAAGATTCCACAGACTTGCTTGTATCAATGTTGTACCTATTTCCTGGAAAAAACACATCTTACCCATTTTTCTTTCACAGTAGTCTCCTCAACATACTTGGCTGCAGAAGGGTATCTTGTCTTGAACAAACTAAAAGCATAGTTGAAATCTGCTACAGTGTATATTCGACTACACTCCATGAATCTCCATGCGACTACATCTTTGTTCACATTAGAAGCATGACCTTTCACATTTTGCGACATATGCCAAATGCAATACCCATGACTCGCCTGTGGATACACATAGCCTATGGCGCCGATGAGGGACGCATTCCTATCACTCATAAACACCAATTCAGAAGAGTCTGGTATAACTGTCTTTAACATCTCGAAAAATCATGTCCAACTATCATTTTTCTCACCATCGAGTACAACAACCGCTAAGGGATAATGAAGACGATTCGGATCTTGAGTTGTTGTAAAAACTAGTACACCACCATATCCATTCTTGAGAAAAGTTGCATCCACAATTATAACTTTTCTCATGACTATAAACCCTTGGATGCAATCTCCCAAAGCTATAAAAAGAAACTTGAATTTTTCCTTCTCATCTAATTGCACATGTGTTACAGTTCCCTTATTAGCCTTCTTCAACATGTGCAAATAGCAAAACAATAACTTGTAGCTTTCCTCATGAGTGCTATGCAAATTACTAATAGCAAGATTTCTCCCTCTTCTCGCTGTGACATAAGATATACTCACACCTAATTTGGTCTTAACAAGATTAACGATTACTTTAGGAGCTGAAGTGTTTAACTGTCCATGATAATTCTCTTGCAAAAGAGCTGCAACTAATTGTGGTGTTCCTTTCCTCTTCAAGTTACTCTCGCTCTGACTAGCCCGAGAGCATGTATGCATCTTCGTGTACTTTCTAACCGAGAAAATTTTGGTATCTCGAATCCGTGTCGCACGTAAACACCAATTACAGTTCCCTTTCGTATATTTCAGCACCAAACGTCCTGTACAAGATTTCTTTACAGCAAAACTGAAACAGTTGACAAAAGATACTTTATCCACCAGCTCTTGCAATGCCTTCTTATTCGGAAATTCTTGAAGCACACTAATACCCAAACCATCTTCCCATTCCTCTATAAACTGACTACAACTTTCTCCAATAGGTGGACCCTCAACATAATCATCACCAATTTCTGATATATCAATACTATTGCCCACAATTCCTTCCTCCTCCACCATATCATTCATTAAATTGATCGGTTCAATTTCTACGTACACGGTAATGGCATTCACACCGATCTCACCATCGTTACACTCATCGTAGTTCTTCCCAACCAAACTTTTCACCACTCTCGATAGTTGCTCGAATTATTCCGTTCTATCGATAACCTCCACAAACAATTTAGATATACGTTCTTGTTTTTTGCAGTATTTTAGGTAAGCAACCACATCACCATCATCATAAATAATCAATTGTTCCTCCTCTCCAACCAACAAAGGAATGTAACTTATTTTCAACTTCACCTTACTTTCATCTAACCCAAGTTTATTGAATATAAGAGATTCCATCAACAAAAACTTTATTTCATCCATCCATATACTATACGTGCAATCTCCACATTTAAAAAACAAGACGTCATTCCCAGACATTCTATCGAGCTGCCAAACAAATTCAAAAATATCAGTCATACTAGAAAAACAGGAACTAGTTTTACACTGTAACTAACATTTATCAGTATAGTAATACTACTACTAATATTACACAGTTATACTATCGCGAATTCAACTAAAATTAGATTGTTTGGGATTCCAATCTACAATGTACTACTATTCAATCACATCAATCCATCCATTTCCTACCAATTTAACTTCCTAATTGACCCATAAACAAGAGGTAAACACCCAATGCTCTAGCAAAACATTCAATTTACAAAGCAAAATCCATTATTGCAAAATAATCAAAGAAACTCAATGGAGAGAGAGAAGTTGCTGAAGAACAAGATAATCAACGACGGTGGTGGTGCTGGACGCGACGGAGCTTCTCAAAATCGATGGTGGCGGCGGAGCTAGCTCGAAATCGCCAAATCACGTTTTTTCGTTTTCAGTCTCGTCTCTGATCTCAGTTTCAATTTTTTTTAATTAAATGTCTCTATTAAAGAGACAAGGGTATTTTTGGAACATCACATTTGCATAATTTAAAGTGGACATCTAGAAAGAAATGAGACATAAGAGCTTTTCTCTTCTCCATTTTGAATATTTAAACAAATTACTCGTAAAATTCTCTCCACTTGGAAGGAGGCAATCATACGTGGAAATAATTTGCTTGTATTTTTAATGGGCCTAAGATAAAGCTATAATCCAACAATACTGAACTGGTCCAAGAAAAATCATATATGAAGGGAGTGAAGCTGCTCTGAGCCCAATGTAAAAAATTCCAAAATGGTCTAGAAGAATATATTTGTGGCATTCTCAAGGTCTAAAACAGAATTCTAATGACCTAAGGCCAACAAGCCATGCACGTGAGAGGGGGAGCCTTCTAGGTTAAGCACAACGGCGGAGGATTATTCAAGGTAAGACACGGCGGCAGATCTAACATGAAAAGAAAATACGAGCCAGGTTCGCGTCATTTGAATCTGGAATGTCAGATTGAACTCAACAAATCTCGGTGATGGAGCCTCTCTTTTTACCAAATCTGAGAAGAATACCTAGTTCGATGGTTCTTCCAGTGACACGAAAGAAAGATATGGCTCGGCGAGGATGAAAAATTCGGATCAGCCGACCACGAAACTAGGTGGGGGATAATCCAGGAGAGGCATGTATCTTGCGGGCAAGGGGCCACAAGAATAATATATACTACTAAATAAAAATAAATGACAAACAAACGACTAAATTAACAATGGGAAAACGGTCGTAATAATACCGAACTTGTATGTTTTTCCAAATTAAATACCAATTTTTTCTCTCTCTTAAAAAAATACGAACTTTTCGTTGATTTCGCTAATTTAAAACCGTTGTTAGTAAAGTTTAACAGAACGTTAACATCCGTTTAACTTCGTTAATCTGATTAAAGTTATTGTTAGTTTCAGTCAATAAAAAGAGTCAACTCTGCGTTTTGACAAACGAAAGTGCAATCCCTAAAATATTTTCCCCAAATTCATTCTTTTCTAATTTCTTTCATAGTTTCACACCTATTTTTTTGTTTATTCTATATCCATTCTCCATCTCTCTTATCAATTTCGATTTCATTCAAATCTCTCTTATCTTCTCTCAGTTTGTTTTTCGATTTCGGCTACATTTGACATGAATTCAAAAATGGAGAAGGTTGTAAAACACTGAGAGAAGAGATTGATGGAAAGGCTATTTACTCGCTTCTTTTTCTAACTGTGCAATTGTAGTGTTCCTGGGGACTATATTGAAGTTCTGATTGTTCATCATACAGGATTTGATCCCTGAAAGACTTGATAATCTGGCGCGGAAAAAATAATGTATGTTGTTTTTAAGACTATTAATAACTAAACTATATTGACGGAATTAGAGAAAGTTCTGGACAGATGATTTTCATGTTCTAGTCTGGAGAGTTTTAATAGCTAACTTAGAACGTTTCAAATATATTGTGTGAAGAGTGTATTTTTGGAGTTTGTTTGTGATGATGATACTCTAGAAGATTTGATTGTTTGGGTTGTTAATGGCAGATGAATACAATAGAGAACCTGGGAATTTTGACTCTCATATGGAGGAAGAGGACGAGAAACCAATAGATCTCATCTCTCGCATTAATATTACAAGAATCAAATGTTTAGATATTTTGCTTGGTAAAAGGCAGAGTTTAATTCTTTTTTTAACGAAACTAACGATGGATTAAATCAAATTAACAAAAGTAAACGGAGGGTTAAGGTTCTGTTGATTTTGACCAACAACGGTTCTAAATTGGCGAAGTGACCAAAAAGTTTGTGTTTCTTATGGAGAGAGAAAAAGTTTGTATTTAATTCGGCAAAAACGGACAAGTTTGGTATTATTATGACCGTTTTCTCAATTATCAATACATTCTTTAAAAAGCGACAATATAAAAAACAAGTAATATATGTTTGATTTTAATATTATTTTAATTTTTTAAAACTATTGTTAGAAATAAATGGGTGAAATTTACAACTATGCACACTAAAATGGTTTTATTAAAAATATATGACAAATTGAAAAGAGAATATGTTTGAAATATTATTTTTGGAGTAGTAAATAGAGTAATGGGTTCAAGAAGAAAAAAAAATGGAGTGACTCTACTTTAAAGTAAAATATAGAGTAATGGGTTGAAGATGAACTTAAACTAAAAAGAACTGTTGAAGATGTACTAAACTTTTGACAAAGAAATAAAAACTGTTTTATGTACTAAAAGATTTTGTTTTCTTTCAATAATGGGAGATTTCATCTTCTTTTTTTTCAATTAAACCGGACCAATTTATTAATTTACTCGATAGTAGTTGGTACAAGAAATTAAAGCGGTTTTAGCTACTTTATCTGCAGAGACATTAAACTCTCGATGAATAATTTTAAAGGACAACAAAATGAAACGATGGAAAAGGTTGGATGTGTCTCGATCTCTGAGTATGAAGAGCCTGAAATTTCATCACTCATAAAAAATTCAAAGCCAAAAAAATTGAAAAACTCATTTCTCATTCACTTATTAAACCTAACTTGCCAAATATTTGCAAAATTGTTCCCATAAAAAATTTCTTAACCCAGAATAACCAGTACACAGAATTGAAGCTATATGAACTAACCGAATACTCAGACCTGCTTGGAGATATCAAATCCGGACTTCGTCAACACTATGTTTGAAGTAGGAATTGGGCTTAATGATCTAGCCTCTAAAATCAACTAACAGACCTTATTTGGGCCGGACATCGAGTACAACGCCCTACAGTTTTCCAATATCTAAGTTCTGGTTATTGGTTAAGAGCAGTTCCAAAGGAGGGTTCTTAGTGGAGTTCTTAGTGTGTAATGAATAAAAATTAAATAAAAAAATTGGTTAATTGAGTAGAACCGGTTCTTAATTAAGAACCTTTAGAACCGGTTCTTATTGTGTCACTTCTCTACTCGTTCTCAATTCGCCGACGTCCACACAAAATTTTCTTCTCAATTCGCCGACGTTAACACGAGATGGCGCCGCCGGCGATGACGGAGCGGTGCTGCTTGGCTTTGATTCTTCTCTTTCTTAGTTTCTTCGTCCAATCTTCGACGGCAATGACGGAGCGGCGCTGAAGATTGCTATGCTCTTCGTAAGTTTGTTCACCTTTCGATCTCCATTTTCCGTGTAGATGTTGATTTCTTCCTTTCATTCTCTGAACTTTTCGCATTTTCGATTTTCAGTGTCTCTCAAGATGCGAATGCATCGGATATAGGATTTCTTGATTTTACTACAAGCTCTCTCTGGCGCAGTAAGGATTTCTTGATTTGTTTGCACATTGTTGATTTTATTGGATTTTTATTGTTCAGATTGATTGGATTTGATCTTTTGTCTAATTACTTATTTTGTTTCTCACTTTGATGAATCGATTGCGAGGTATACTTCACCTTGTATGATCTCTGAACTCAATGAGCACGTCTGAAGCAACGAGTAAACAGGTAAGTGAATCAACTTGTGGTTTAGTTAGTTTGAA